>KZ070890.1:279817-296669 GCA_002091845.1 Anopheles cracens | reverse complement strand
GACTTAGTGCTGTAAGCTTATGTTGTTTGCCGACGTGTTGGGAAGAGGAATAAAATAGAAAAAAATCCCTTCATTTGTGGAACATTTCAATCGATCATTTTTATTTCCATTCCTCTTCACGACAGCAAGCGCAAAACTCTTTTAAACAGAAGATAATAAAACCAAACCATACTTTCAGCTTTCACTCTCACTTTTCTTGGCTCCACCTCCTCCCCGTGGCTTTGGAACCGGTGCGGACGGGTTCTCGCCCTTGTAGAACTCTTTCAGCAGCTCCATCGCTTCCGCACCTCGCACCCCACCACGGATGGGAATGGGTGAGTTCAGCAGAGCGGCCACATCGAGCACGGTGCAGCCGCCGAAGCGGTCGTTCCGGCAACCGTAAATGATTTCCCGCACGCCCAACGCAATCAGGGCGGCCGCACACATGATGCACGGTTCAACCGTCACGACGACGGTCACCGTGGCGAAGATGGCTTCCGGTGCAGCACCTTCAGTACAATTCCGGCGGGCGTACTCGAGCGCCTGATCGATGCAGATGAACTCAACGTGCCGGGTGGCGTTCTTCGTTTCGTTTACCAGATTGCACCCGCGCGCTATGATCTCCTCTTCCCCGTCCGGGTTGCTGCTATTGTTGCGCACAAACACACACCCCACCGGAACCTCCTTGAGGTCGTGTGCAATGCGGGCTTGCTGTAGTGCGTCCTCCATGAATCGTTCCATAGTAAGTACAACTGAATAAACTTAATAGTCTTTAACAACAAGAAATAAGTAATATAAGGAATGGGAATTGCTTAAGTAGATTCTTTCTCCACGGGCGTGAGGTAAGGAATAATTCTGTGCTCTGCTAGCCAACCCTTCGCCTTCTCGTGCCAGTTCGTGTTGTTCAGGCTGCGTGGACTCGGATGTGGCATGCAGAAGGTTACGATGGACGCATCAAGCTTATTCTGCTTGATGAGCGCTTTCATACGATCCTCCGTGTACCGCCCGATCGAAATAACAATCTTGGGCTTGAGCACCGTCAGCGCTTTCGCTAAGTATTGTTCCGAAATTGATTGTATTTCTCCCTTCGCCTTGCCCTGCACGGATAAACGAGAATATTAGCGAATACCCACATTGTGTCGAAATAGGCGCCCAACACCCTACCTTCAACTCGCTAGGTGTTATGTTTCGTCCCGTCTGATGGAAGAATGCCAACGGGCACAGATTGTACACGAAACAGGAGCGAAAGAACTGATCCGGCGTTCCGCACAGCTCCTCGTACAGACCCCACCAACGCTTTCCGCTCTGCTCCTCGCGCGTACACGCCAAACCTTGAACCGGGCGAGCCGCCAGTTCCGAGGACGGTTTCGCTACCGTTCCGCGCAATCCCATCCAATCGCGTACGGCCGGAACATAGCCGAATGGGACCTGTGAATAAACAGCAGCATTTGCGTGTGTGAGAAAAATGAGCAGGACATGGTTTTCATGGGGGCCCAAGCTACTGTTAATAATGAAGGAATGGATGATCACCCCGGTTTGGCACATGCCCCACGGACCAGGATTCATGCCGACGAATAGAACTGGCTTCGGGCCATCGAGAAAACGCCGCAAATATGCACAGTGAAGATCCGCGGCGTAGTCGATTGGATCGTAGCAGGCGGCCACCTCCGACGTGAGGGCAACGCTGCGAAGCGCGGCTGACAGTTCACACTCGATTTCGTACACTTGCCGCCAGTAGGGAATCGTACTGTGTGGAAGTGGTGTATCCTGTACGATTTTGCAAGCTGTTGATTCCCTCTTGATAGGAACTTTCGGCACAGGATCTGTGCTATGGTGGCTTAACTTGTCTTTTGGAGCGTTCATGAACTGCGACAGAGAAAATTCTCCACATGGCTCCGCCGGGTCGGAAGATTTCTCGTCTAATTTCAACTTTTTGCGCAACATGGACACGATTTCGTGGTGGCGGCGTTACTTACACAATATGGAATAAAAGTACAATGGTAAACAAACAATTGCTTCGTTTGAATTGTGGTCCGATTTTTTCGTGGAACAAAACGGCGTTCGGTTGTTATGACAGCTGTTTGTTTACATCCTTTTCAAGGTGCAGACAGGCGAGGAGGGCGATGCGATAGGCAAGTTTTTTTGAATTCAAATAATTTTAATTTTTAAGAACTTAAAATTTAGTAAGGTAAATGAAATATTTGTTTAAACAAGTAGAAAATTGCTTATATTGAGAACTTAACACACGCCAGTCCTAATATGGACAGGACTCAACAAGTGTTTCGATGGCCATCTTGCGTTGCCATGGAAATATTCAGTTTGGAACAAACAAACATTTTGACGAAAACGAAATCGTACGAAAAACCTCTGTCGTGCAAGTCGTGATAACACATATTTCATCATGTTCTCTCAAAACATGATTATTCGTGATGGTGAATATACCAAGACTATCTACACGATGGTAAGTCGTTGTAAAGTTAAGTATCCAATGTGAAACTATATGCTCGTTAATTCCTTTTCCAGATCAAGGAAGAACGATTCCAAGATGCAATAAATACGCTGAACACTATTCCCGAGTCGTCAACCACCCGTGCTGGGCTGTCGTTGCTAGGCCACTGTTATTACCAAATGCAAGACTTTATCGAAGCCGCAAACTGCTACGAACATCTGATAAATCTCGTACCGGATGTACAGGAGTACCGACTGTACTACTCGCAGTCGCTTTTCCAGGCGGGACTTTTCGACGAAGCGCAGAAAATCATTGCAACCGGCCTGGCTTCGCCCGAGCTAAAGGAGAAGGTGCTGCAACTGCAGTCGGCGGTCGCCTATGGCAACGAGGACTACACGGCCGCCCAGTCGCTGTTGCTGCAGCGCCAAGATGGCAACGGACAGGAAGCGAGCACCAAAAACGACGAGGGTTGTCTGCTCTACCAGGCGAGCATGTACGAGGACGCACTGCAGCGGTACGTTTCGGCGTTGCAAGCGGGCGGCTTCAATCCGCACGTCGCATACAATGCCGCCTTATGCCACTACTGGCGGAAGGAAAACTCGCAGGCGCTGAACTACATCGCGGAGATTGTGGAGCGAGGCATTCGGAACCATCCGGAGTTGGGCGTTGGTGCGCAGGCGGAAACTGAAGGGGGTGCCCGAAGCATTGGCAACCCTCCGGCACTGGCAGCATCCGGGCTTGCGCAGGCTTTCAATCTGAAGGCTGCTATTGAGTATCAGGAAGGAAACAGTAAGTCTGACTCAAGATCTAGTAGAGGTCGGCTGTTTTGAAATGGTTTTACGTTTACAGTTGACGGGGCTCGTGAGGCGCTAACCGATCTGCCACCGCGATCCGAGCCAGAACTCGATCCAGTGACGCTGCACAATATGGCCCTGACTGACCCCGTCGGTGGTGGTGCAGGTCTACGGCGGTTAGCTTTCCTACTCGAACTGGGGCCACCGACATGTCCACCGGAAACGTTTGCGAACCTGCTGCTCCTATGTTGCAAGCACGAAATGTACGATACGGCCGCCGACATTTTGGCCGAACATACGCACTTGACGTACAAGTACCTTTCGCCGTACTTGTATGATCTACTGGACGCATTGATAACTGCCCAGTCCACGCCGGAAGAGGCAGAACAGAAGCTGGGCACGCTGGCTAGCAGTATCGGGGGTAGGCTGCGTTCGCTGGCGGCGAAGGTGCAGGAATGTCGCTCGGCCACGGACCAGAACGCGCTGCGGATGGCGTTGCGTGAGTACGAGGGAGCTCTCGAAAGCTACCTGCCGGTGGCGATGGCTCGTGCCTGGATACCGTGGCGCATGGACGACTTTCAGGGCGCGGAGCGCGAATTTCGCGCCAGTGCGGAGTTCTGCTCTGAAACGCCCTCCTGGCGTCTTCATGCCGCCCACGTGCTTTTCATGCGCGGCGATCGGTACAAGGAGGCAGCCGCCTTTTATGAACCGATTGTGCGCCAAAACTACGACGACATCCTGTCCATTCCGGCGTCGGTGCTGGCGAACCTGTGCGTCGCGTACATCATGACCTCGCAGAACGAGGAAGCGGAGGAGTTGATGCGTAAGGTGGAGCGGGCCGAAGAACGCAAGGGCAACGCGACCGGGCAGTGTCTGCATCTGTGCATCGTGAATCTCGTCATCGGGACGCTGTACTGTGCGAAGAACAATTACGAGTTTGGCCTTTCGCGCATTGCCCACGCGCTGGATGGGGGTTCCGGGGCGCGGTTGTGTGCCGACACGTGGATCCATGTGAAGCGTTGTGTTCTGGGCTTGCTGACAGGGATGGCGAAGCAAACGATAGTGTTGCCCTCGATTGCACTGCAAGAAACGCTCAATTTTTTGCGAGCCTGTGAGGCGTATGGCATCACCATACCGTCCGTGTTGACCGGACCGTTGGAGGATTCGGGAGAACAGCCGCCTACGATCGGGCTGGAGGCACGTAAACTACGCGCACTGCTGCTGAGATTGATGGAGTACAAGTAGGCGATCGCGAAGGGACAAAAGGATTCGTGGTGTTGCTGTAGGTAAGTTTTGCACAATTTTGTTGGACTGATGGAAATGTTTTAGATCTATCCTTGTCACTTGTTGGCGCTTTGCTAATAGTCTCGATTCGCAGTAAGAGTTTTTAGCTCTATTAAAGTAATAATTGCCATTGGTTTTTGGGCGTTGAAATGCATATTTTAATTCGTCAACTGTAGGGGAAAACTATTTTTTTGTTCCAGTTGAAATATATGTAATAAATTTAACACATGATAAATTTAGTTATGTTAATATATATATTTGAATCTTGTAGATGTTAGTAAAATATATTGTTATTTGTTCCTTTAATCCCAGATCCTACAGAAATGCCACCATATAGCACAAACAAAACAAAGCAATATCACGTAGGCCGCATTACTCATCGATTGCTCGCGGCAAATAAACTGAGATTATCACGCGCTGTGTGGTTCGAAGGTAATTTTTCGCCATTCAGCCGGATCCTTCTCCTTCAGCCAGAGTCGTTCCCAGACGGTTATTTTGTACTGCTGTTCCGGTTCTTCGTCCTCAAACGAAATGTAGTAGGCATACCGAGCTCCGGCCACGACCTGTTGCGTCACACGGTGCAGCTTGTACGAACGGCCAGCGTGACCATCCGTGGAGGCAAGGGCCGCACCGATACGCTCGGCATGCTCCTCCTTGTGCACCTCCGGATCATCGGAGACACCGCCACAGAGAGGTGCACTGGCCATGCTATTCTGGAACACGATACCGACGTTTAAGACCGATGCGTAACATGCAACATTCGAGAGGCTGACTCACCGTTTTCTACTCAGTTCTGGATGACACACAGAGGAAGTGGAAGGTACTCCGCGGTCAGCTATTAGCAGTGGTGCAACAAAGAATAGAACAACGCATTTATCACCGCGCTAACAGGGGTGGCGAGCTGAAGGAATTTACACGGATGTAAACATAAACACAATACACACCCGCGATTTGACAGTGAGCTGTAGTAGTAGTTGTGAACAAGGTTACTTGATACAATACGGGACTAGGCGGTGGTGTGCAAAACTGTTGTCTTCAAATTGTATGGGATAAACTATTACGGTAATGCGCCAGTTTGATTCAATTTCCCTTTTGTTGCAAATTGTTTCTTCGATTTATGCATGCGTGCTTCGCAATTTAAACGTCGATTCTCCATCGTAAGAACGATCCAAACACTTTTTTTGCTAACCGAGACTAAAGTAAACGCTAATATATGTTTTAGAATGTTCGACATGTTGAAATACAATAAATAAAATTGATTTCGATGTCCGATGGAGTGTGATGGATTTGGAACATGAAATTTGACGTTTGATGAGACTAGAGCACAGCCTAAAGCTTACGGCAGTTGCTCCGAAGCACAGACGGAGGGTTTGTTTATAATTTCGCTTGATTGGTGTTGGTGCGATTGGTGTCCGTGTGGTGGCGCAGTAGCAAATTGAATAGGTCGCGCGAGACCCACGTAAAACTCGAATTGTGCAGTGTGTCCCTAACAAACGCGATAAAGCCACGAACGCATGCAGTAGTCGCGAAACGAATCTTGTGCCGTGCCTGAGTGTGAACTGTAGTGAAACCGTACTGAGAAGCTCCACAATGAGGTGGAGACTGCGTTCCCTTCCGCAGCCACTGGTGCTGCTGCTCCTGTCGGCGACCCTGGTGCTCGCGACGGTGGTCCGCGCCGAGGGGGAACAACCGAATCCTGTCACCGACACCGAGGTGACCTCGAACACCAACGGTCAGCCGGACGAGAACGACGAGGAGGTGCAGGTAAGAGCGCCCGGAGCGCCAGCGACGAGAACCATTCCGCGGATCAATCTAGCGCATTCCTACTGCCTGGCCATTTTGCAATGAATGACGCAGCCGCACACAACAGCGTGTTAATAGGGCCCACTTCCGTACCCGTCCCCCACAACCGCGCACCGGATCTTGGACGGGCCATGATCTCATCCCTCCGGCCTTTGGCGGTTGCTTCTTCGAGTGCTTTCTCTTTGTTCGCAGTGGAAGAGCCTCCGCCGGACGACCAGATGATCGTATTTTCGGAAGCGACGGATTGCTCAAAGGCTTTTTTGCGCAGCGCAATCAAACGGCACGGAGTCATTCCTCACATATCGCCGCCACTCCTCTGGAGGACCCAACCAACAGCGTTCCCTCCCCCCGGGGCACGCTGCGTTATGTAAACATATCACAGCCGTGCTCGCTGCTGATCAATTCATGATCGAGAGCCTGCCTGCGTGTGTGTGAGTGTTTTTTTGCCGGCAGCCAGCCAGAGCAGGGCCAGCATTTCCCGTTCGGCAAGATTACGTTGAATGGGTGTATTTGAGCGGACGTAGAAGCGAGGAAAAGAGCGAAGAACGCGAAGAAGAAAATAAGATCAGCGGACAGAGGCCTATCTGTCTTTTGCGAGGAGGTGGCACCCAAGCCACTATCACAACACGCTCGAAACGAAACAAATCAAGAGCCGACACGGACCGGCTGGCCGAGAGGAATCCACCCATATGATTCGCGTAAGCCCCCCATGTGCTTGCCCTAACGACGACACCTATCCGCCCGGTTCGGAGTTTATAGCGAAATGTGGCGGCAAACATTCACGTACCATTAAATTTCCTATTGATGGAGGACGGAAGCGTTGGACGTTGCGGGAGCGTTGTTTTCTAAAACGTGATAGCGCACTGGTAATGATGATCACACTTCCTGGTTCGAATGTAGCAAAGCAGCTTTTCTGTGCGGGCATTACAAACTCGTTGGCACTAAACTTGCTATACGAGTATTTTATAAGTATATATTTTTAGCCTTAGTGTCAGGAGTGGCTTTTTCCCACTTGGAATGTGCCGGGATCATATTCAACTTCTTGCGAACAAGGTCTCGCGTCACGATCAACAACCCCAACAATTTGCCCAACAGTTTGTGGATAACTTCGGACAGTAGGTTTTGAGGAATGGGCAAATTAAAACTCAGCATCTAGGAGAGTACCTTCGGGGGCGTCCTCCTCCGGATGATTGTTGCGTTGTTTATGGCACGCGCCGTTCTCAGATCGCTACTAACCGGTTTCTGAAGGACGCATAGTGGAATCACGACACATACCGGTAGATAAACTTATGCCGGTGTTAAAATAGACACCTCCGCCGCAATGAAATCGTTGGACGATGCATAACTTACGATAATTCTTTCGCTTCTTCGCAAACATGGTGGCTGTTCCTTTCAACAAGACGCTATTTCATGTGTTTGTTTCTAACATAACGCTTATTAATGCTATTTAGTTTTTGTCCTATTCTTTTTATCCGGTTTGGGGTAGGAGAAAGTGGCGAATTCCGACCTGTTGCGGACAAAGAAAATGCGCCAAAGATTCTGCGGCCGGTGGACGCGAATCTCGCCCTTTTTTCGCGAGATCTCTTTGTTCAAGGTGCTATTTTTACGCGTTCGATCGGTTCTTGTGACGTTCCAAGAGACAAAATCTTTGGACAACGTTCCTGTGCGGGACTGTGTCATCACCGCTTTGTCGCTAAGTGGTTAAGAAGAATCGTTACAGCGAAGGCTTGGAGGTGAAGGCACACTGACTAGCAAATGAATGTATTGCCCATTAGCGATAGTAATGTTTGGAAAAAAAGAACACATCAACGTGGAACAAGATTGTGATTGTTCCAGCCGTTGTGTGCTGCTTTCGACCTCCGGAAAGTGCTCTAGTTTCGTTCGAATAGTTTTGCGACTCAAACTGCGTCCAGTGTTTTGTGCGAAACGAATGTTCGACCTCCGGAAAGTGCTCTAGTTTCGTTCGAATAGTTTTGCGACTCAAACTGCGTCCAGTGTTTTGTGCGAAACGAATGATTGCTCGTTCGCCCCGCATCAGTCTTGATAAGAAGTCAATTTGTCGATCACGTTTGTCGATATGTGAGCGAAAAAAACACGCAACCGCCCCTCCGTTTAATCGTTCTCGAACACTCTGTTCTCCATTTTCTCGTAGAACCGTTTGACCACCGGACTACGGCTGGAACATGAGCTGGTCAAAGAGCAGGCCGTAAGTTTTCGTATTTGGTGTTGCATTTCTTCTCTGCATGCTGCTGCTCTGAATGCGAACTAGGATCGAGTACGGGGACGAAAAACAGGCCTAACAGCTGGTGGGAGTAAACGGTGTACCCTGTAGTAATGTCCGTTTGTTTGTTGGAGCCAATGCATGGGGATGAAATCGGTGAAATCCACACACCCTCGTCGTATTTTAGGGGTTCGATTGCATTGCATATAATGTGGGTTGAATGATTATTGTTTAACTAAACTTAAGCTGTATCTTAGTACCATCAAGTAGTAGTCACACCTGGTATCAACCTCGTAACCCAGACGCATACTCCGTAGGCTTGCTCTCTCCTCTTCCAACATGCACACACAAACACACAAACAAACATCATCGATCTGTTCTGTCTCTTCGCATTGGGCTACTAGCATCATGCTCTCTCATAAACAATAACTTCGACCAACCGTGCTAACACCAGTTAGAAGAAAACAAAACCCGGTTACCCTGCACGCAGATATAACTCCAACGTATCCGACTCCCTCCACGGAATGGACGGACTGCACCCGACTACCTACGACACCACGACAAGCAATCAAACCTCACCATCCATCATCCGGGCGTGTGTCTGTTAACTGTTGGGGCGACATCGGAATGGACGGACTGCACCAGACTACCTACGACACCACGACAAGCAATCAAACCTCACCATCCATCATCCGGGCGTGTGTCTGTTAACTGTTGGGGCGACATCTGGAACGCTTCCTCTTCTAACAACTCTTCGTCATGAGCGATACCGGAGGACGATCGCGCCCACATGGTTGACACGTTTCTCCTCGCAACAGGACGCACCCTCGACCGTGAACGGAAGCAGCGAAGGGGGCATCGTTGCCATCCACGTGTAAGTTTTCGTATTTGGTGTTGCATTTCTTCTCTGCATGCTGCTGCTCTGAATGCGAACTAGGATCGAGTACGGGGACGAAAAACAGGCCTAACAGCTGGTGGGAGTAAACGGTGTACCCTGTAGTAATGTCCGTTTGTTTGTTGGAGCCAATGCATGGGGATGAAATCGGTGAAATCCACACACCCTCGTCGTATTTTAGGGGTTCGATTGCATTGCATATAATGTGGGTTGAATGATTATTGTTTAACTAAACTTAAGCTGTATCTTAGTACCATCAAGTAGTAGTCACACCTGGTATCAACCTCGTAACCCAGACGCATACTCCGTAGGCTTGCTCTCTCCTCTTCCAACATGCACACACAAACACACAAACAAACATCATCGATCTGTTCTGTCTCTTCGCATTGGGCTACTAGCATCATGCTCTCTCATAAACAATAACTTCGACCAACCGTGCTAACACCAGTTAGAAGAAAACAAAACCCGGTTACCCTGCACGCAGATATAACTCCAACGTATCCGACTCCCTCCTCGGAATGGACGGACTGCACCAGACTACCTACGACACCACGACAAGCAATCAAACCTCACCATCCATCATCCGGGCGTGTGTCTGTTAACTGTTGGGGCGACATCTGAAACGCTTCCTCTTCTAACAACTCTTCGTCATGAGCGGTACCGGAGGACGATCGCGACCACATGGTTGACACGTTTCTCCTCGCAACAGGACGCACCCTCGACCGTGAACGGAAGCAGCGAAGGGGGCATCGTTGCCATCCACGTCGACGCCGTCGGCGGTAAGGAGCAGCTGCGGCCGACGCTGCGCGGTCTGTCCTATCTCGCGACGACCTTCCTGCCGCGTGAATACAAATTCATCGAAATCCTGTCCGCAACGCGGGAGGTGGTGGCCGGCGTACGCTACGAGCTGGTGGCCAGTGCCGAAGACGAAGCGAGCGGCGAGAAACGGCTCTGCCGGTTGGTGATCCTCGAGAAGCCCTGGATCACGACGGAGTATGGCGAAAAGTATCGCACCCTGGAGTACACGAACTGCACCTTGCCGGGCTCGACAAGCGACCCGTCCGTAGAGGATGGCTCCGTGAGAATCAATCCGATCTTCGATGCTAATCTTCGTCAGAACGAAGAACTCACACCGCAACAGATGGAGGAACTCGAACGGCAGATCGTTGTGGAGAAGGTGGAGATGCTGGAAATTACGTCCTCTCCGGCACCATTAGATGTTCATGAGGTAACGACAAGCCGTGAGACATCCACCGCCGCCCCAGTGAGCTCCACCGACGGTGAAGGTTTAAGCGATGCTGCCAAAAGCGCTATCGACGAACTGTTCAGCTTTGCCAGTGCTCCCGTACAGAGCGCCAATCGAGGTTCCGTGGGCGGTACGGAAGTGGTCGAAGAAACGATCGTCCCGATTCGGGTGGTGAAGGATCGCGCAGAAGCTCCCGAAACGGTGACAACCCTTCCCCCGACAACAACGACGATCGCCCCTCTCGATCAGCAGGTGCAGTCCACCTTCGACGAGGTATTCAAGACGCATCAGGAAATACAGAAGGCGCTCGACGAAGTGATCGCGAACGGTGGTGGTCGCGATGTCCAGCTCAAGTACCGCCCGGTGCTCGACTCGCTGCTGCAGAAGGTAAAGGCCAGCATCGACAGCTACTACCGCACCACGAACGGGGGCGATGCGAACGTCGATACGGCCGCGTTTGTCGTGCGGGATAATGCGGGTAGTCTGATGCTGACGCGTACCGCCGCAGGATCCCCCGTGTCGCACGACGACCAATCGTCGCAGGAAAGCGACGAGGGCGGCCAGCAGAGACGCGAACCGTTGCCGTCCGCCAATCTGCAACCACCGCGATTCGAAGCACCGACGGCGGCTGCTACCACCACCACCACCGACTCGGACGAGGAGGACGACGATCAGCAAGTGCTCACCAAGGAGCAGCTGGCGAAGGAACTGAACGACGAGGAGGGACTGCAGCGGGTGAAGAAACAGGCGCTGTGGAGCAGGGAGCGGGCGCGAACAAAGCGCGAGACCGCTGCTTCGCCAACAACAACCGCTCCATCGACTGTGCGCTCTATTCCAGCGAAAACTTCTTCCGAAAGTGGTGCGACGGCTGAAAGCGAGGAGGACAAGGACGAGAAACTTTCCAAGGAAGAACTTACGAAACAGCTGAACGAGGACGAGGGTAAGCGTCGTGATAAGCGTGACTTTTCGGGTGGATTCTCCGGCGGCTATTCGGGCGGTGGCTTTGGAGGCTATTCGGGCGGAAGTTTCGGTGGAGGCTCGTACAGTGGGCACGGTGGACACTACGGTGTAGGATATTACGGTGGCGGTTACTACGGTGGAGGATACTATACTCCGTACCGTAGAGGATACTACCGACGGGCGCCGTACTATTACGACCACTACCGAGGCAAGCGTAGCGTCACGGCGGAAGACTCACCGGTAGAGGCGAACGAAACCGAGGGCCCCGAACCGCAACCACCGAAGATCGAGCGGGTCACGATGGCGTTTGGCGACTCGGACGAAGATGGCGAGGATGAGGTGCTCACGAAGGAACAGCTCGCTAAGCGGTTGAATGTCGACGATGGCCATCGGCGGGATAAGCGTGGCTACTCGTCTTCGTACGATGCCTCTAGCCACAGTGGTGGACACCATGGTCATTATGGTGGCGGTGGATACTACGGTGGGTACAATCCGTACTACAATCATCCGCGCCCGTACTACCCGGTATACTATCGGGGCAAACGGAGCGCTGACAGGAGTGCGAGCAGCAGCAGCAGCAACGTAATCAATCTGGACGATCCGGCCCAGGAAGCTGCAATGAAAGTGATCGCCACCGAGGCGATCCAGCGCTTGGATCAGATGGACCCGGACGCGTACCAGAGGATGCTGCTGGAAGTGCTCGATGCGCGCAGGGTAGCGCAGCGCTCGGACAAGACCCGCACGACGTACGTGCTCAGCGTACTGACCGCCAACTCACACTGTGCGGAAGAGGAGGAGAGCAAAGCTTCGGATGCGTGTCGGGGGCGTCTGATACCGGACACTACGAAACAATGTACCCTGGAGGTAATTGCAGTGGAGCACGGTGGAGTGGCTAAGACCAAAGGAAGGGACTCTCACATACTGACGACTGTACTGAAGACTTCTTGTGGATGTACCGCATGAACTGAGCCACTAATGGAGGGTTTCTTTTCCGTTTTCTTTTGCCCCAGGTACATGTGTTGAAAGCAAGTGCAGATGATTCCCAGCAGGTACAACTAACTAAATCTAAATGTCAAAAACAGGGTAACACTCTAGGAGGCGGACTCGTCGGTGGTGCAACGCCCGTCGATCTTTCCCAGCCGGAACATGAGGAGCGCGTTCGTCTCGGGTTGGTCGGGTACGAGAACGGAAAGCATAGGTTGGTGTCGTTTAGCTTTAGGTGGCAGTACATTTGCGATACAGACTGGTTGACCGAGTGGTTCTGTTTTAGCAACTTCGAGATTCTGTCGGGAACGGTCCAGGTCGTTGCCGGCACCATATATCGCTACAAGATCGCGCTCAAGGATGACGCGCAGCAGGTGTACGGTACGTGCGACGTAAAGGTGTACACTCCACTGCCGTCCGCACCGAACGCCGACAAGCCCGAGTACGACTTCGACTGCGAGGACAACGCCGAGGATGGTGCCCACCGTCGGCGCCGTGATGTGGTGGCACCGAAAAAACTCAACAAAGTGCCGAAGACGGGCAGTGTCCAGGAGCTGACGCCCGAGGAGTACGGCAAGGAGGAACATCAGAACCGTGTGCGCGCCGGTCTGCAGAAGCAGTCGGCACTGGTCGACGCTAGTGGCAACGAGCGTAAGGTGAAGATCGTTGGCGCCAGCATGCAGCTAGTCGCGGGGCGGTCGTACACCTACCGCATCACCTTCCCGGACGATGAGCTGAAGCGCGTCTGCAAGCTGACCGTGTGGGAGAAACCGTGGCTGCAGGATAAGGCCCCCGAGGAAGCGTTCAAGTCGGCGCTCGAGTGTCCGGACGTGGTGCAGCGTGCGAAGCGTGACTCATTCTGTGTTGGGTGCCCGTCGCCCCTGTCGGAGGCCGAGTACGGAACCACCGAGCACCAGCAGCGCATCGACAAGATCCTTACCTTCCATGGACTCACGCGTGGCAAGTGAGTAAGAGGGTGCCATTTGCTTTTATGTCATTTGCTCAGCTCTCTCTCTCCTCATCTCTTCGTCACAGCTCGCTGAAGGTCATCAACGCCACCAGCCAGGTGGTGGCCGGCATGAAGTACGTCTACTTCATCGAGCACAACAGCGCCGTCTGTAAGCTGACCTCCTGGGAGCGCATCTGGCTGGTCGAATCGCACCCGAAAGACGCGTACAAGTACACGTACGAGTGCGATAAGCCGGTGGCGAAGGCACGCACTCGCCGTTCGCTCGTCCCCGGTGGTTCACGTTCGCTGACGCAAGACGAACTGGCCAACACCGAGCACATCGAGCGTGTGGATAAGATTCTGGTGTCGAACGGTGGTGGTCGTGGTGACTCGAAACAATCTTCGTAAGTAACCGATCCACACGCGTTGGAACCGGCATGGCATGTAGTGCTTGAATGATAAATGAATGTAACGGTTTGTGATCTAAGATTGTGTTTGCTCATATAACTCACCTCAAAGGGGAAAAATTATGTAGTGTATTGGGCACGCGAAGTAAGACTCTGGTACAGATTGAGTGAAAATTGAAACAGAATTTTCGTGGTTTGCGACACTGTTGTGAATGCATCAACATAGTATCGAGAATCCCAAAAATTTTATTCCTATTTCCGCTCGGTTCGTATGCAGACGTTCTGCTCGCGTGCAATGCGTTGTATAAGCAATATAACATTACCTGCACCACGCTTTAATCATGAGACATGCGTGTCGTTCCACATCATGTCTGTCCCTTGTCGTTGTCCTACTAACTTCCGTGAAAATGAATGTCCTAGAACACAATTAATTTATGTTTTCGTCCTTTGAAAATGCTGTATGATCCTCTACTAACAAATTTAAGTAATGTGCAAAATTGTGAGGGAAATTTATCTCAAATATATCTAACCGTATCTTCCAAAGCATAATCGAAAAGAATGTTTTGTGTTAGTTATTAAAGGGTAGGGAAGAAAAATAAAACAACCGAAAGAACGGACGTTGAGCGGGAGTGTAAATATGTAAGAATAATAGTTTTACTTGCTAACAGCTCGCCGTATTTGGGAATGCGTTTGCAAATGCTTGCGATTGTGTTTGTTTGGAGGTACTTGCGGATACGGCGGATTACACTAAGATACCAGTATTGATGTGTGCTTGAGTTTCTTCCATTCGCCAGCAATGCCCGGATCGTCAGCGGTACCGTGCAAATCGTGTCCGGCAAGCTCTACAAGTACGCCGTCGAGTTTAGCGTGGACGGCAGCGGCAGCAAACTGTGCAAGCTGTCGTCCTGGGAGCGCCCATGGCTGGAGGAGAAGCAACCGACGGAAGCGTACAAGTACACCGTGTCCTGTCCGGAGGAGAAAGATTCGGAGCAACGCCAGCGACATCGTCTGCGGCGGCATGCGAAAAAGAACGGAGCCTCGAACGAGCTGACGGCGGAAGAGCTGAAGGATAAGTCGCACGTCGAGCGCATTCGGGCCGGCATGGTGTCGTACAACTCGGAACGATCCAAGGCATACACGTAGGTTTTTTGTTCGCTTGTCGCTCATTAACTGCAACCAAAATTGCATCATTTTGCAACTCCATTCACCTTTTACGCAGTGACTTTGAAATTTTGGCTGGCTCAACGCAGCAGGTCGCGGGATCACTGTACAAGTACACGTTCCGCGTGACGACCGAACCGGACACTGTGTGCAAAATTTCCATCTGGGAGCGCGTGTGGCTCGAATCGCAGGACCAGCGCAAGTACAATGTCAAATGCACCGGCGACGATGACACGGAGCAGCAGCCGGAAACCAAGCCCCAACCGCCGGCACCGTCAGCCGAAATGGCCGCGCCCACCACGGCACCAGCGAAGCAGCGTCGCGCCGTGCGGTCGCTCAAGATCGACGACGACGAGCACGTGCGCCGTCAGTTCGATAAGTTCAAGCACCATCACCGACGCCAGTACGCCAGCTCGATGGAGCACGAGATGCGCTTCAACATCTTCCGCAACAATCTGTTCAAGATCGATCAGCTGAACAAGTTCGAGCGGGGCACGGCCAAGTACGGGGTGACGAAGTTCGCCGACATGACGGTGGCCGAGTACCGGGCCCACACGGGGCTGGTGGTGCCGAAGCACGAGCGTGCCAATCACATCCGCAACCGCGTTGCGACGGAGGAAGATCTGGGCGATGTGCGCGAGCTACCGCGTTCGTTCGATTGGCGCGATCGGGGCGCCGTGACGGAGGTGAAGAATCAGGGCAGCTGCGGTTCGTGCTGGGCCTTCAGTGCCGTGGGTAACATCGAAGGGCTGCACCAGATCAAAACGCAGAAGCTGGAATCGTACTCGGAGCAGGAGCTGATCGATTGCGACAAGGTGGACAATGGGTGCGGTGGTGGCTACATGGATGACGCGTTCAAGTAAGTGGCTGCGGGTTGCTGTTGCACTTGACAGAAAGGGGAGTAGATCTCATGCAATGCTTTCCCTGTAGGGCGATCGAGAAACTGGGCGGTCTGGAGCTGGAGACGGACTATCCGTACCGTGCGAAGGCGGAGAAGACATGCCAATTCAACAAGACGCTCAGCCACGTCCAGGTGAAGGGTGCCGTCGATATGCCGAAGAACGAAACGTTTATCGCACAGTACCTGATCAACAACGGTCCGATCGCGATCGGATTGAACGCGAACGCGATGCAGTTCTACCGCGGTGGCATATCGCACCCGTGGCATCCGCTGTGCAGCAAGAAATCGATCGACCACGGCGTGCTGATCGTGGGCTTCGGTGTGAAGGAGTACCCGATGTTCAACAAGACGCTGCCGTTCTGGACCATCAAGAACTCGTGGGGCCCGTCCTGGGGCGAACAGGGTTATTATCGTATCTACCGCGGAGACAATTCGTGCGGTGTCAGCGAAATGGCATCGTCGGCTGTACTAGCATAGGACATCGACAAGTATGCGTGTGTTTTTTAAAGTGTTTTTTTTTCAATGCTCGTCACAAAACGTTATACCAACCATTTTACAACTTTTATAACCATTTTTTTTACTAAGCGTATATCTATGTACCACGTTTTTTTCCAAAATACTCTAGCATTCGAATGAACAAATATAAAACGTATGATGAAAATCAGGAGACCTGTTTGATGTGAGGTTTTTGTGTTTTGTCAAATGTAAGTCGCACGAATCTGAGTTTGTTGTTTTTATCTGAAAGAATATCAACAAAACTATGATGAAATCTATCCGAAACGACTTTGCTCACTTACGCTTTTGGAGGATACCTGAAAA
>KZ070890.1:260981-279807 GCA_002091845.1 Anopheles cracens | reverse complement strand
AGTATCTACCTGCTACCTACCCTTCGGATATGTCCTGAACGCCCCGAGACAAACTTTACCGGCCGACACAGTTCTTACAGGATCGATCACGATAGCCACGAACGGTTCCTGGTAGTTCTGGTTGAGCATCTGCGTGTTCACGTCGATGCCCGACAGCCAGCAGCCGTACCCGGGATGGCTGTGGTACCACCCGATGGCATTCTCCATCCGGCCCACCTCCTTGGCCGACTCGATGTAGGCTGCCATGTACTCGTAAGCCTGCGACTGGGCATTGACCCGGGTTTCGGTTCCTTCGACCGGCAGCGCGAACGCATCCATCACCACCATCGTGTCGTCCACGACCTTCCCCAGCAGCAGTCCCATAATTTCGAGCGCTCCGCCAGACCGGGAATGTGTGACCATTTTGATCAGCGCCAGCGCCGAGATCTTGATGTCCTTAAAGAAATTGGGATCCTTTTCCCACGGCCTGGCCGTCAGAATGCGCTGCTGCTGTTCGGTGTCGTAGCGGAAAATCTCGTCACTGGGCGGCAGAGTTACGATGTTGTTCTCCATCTCCCACGTTTTCCTTGCCATCTCCATGGTTGGCGGCTGATTTGGCTATTTTCTGCTACTTTTATCACAAAAAATAGTACACAAAATCGCGGATTTAACACACAAAAAACTTCTTGTTATTCTTCTTCTTCTTCTTTCACAATATGATGGATGACACGAATCGTTTGTTATTGTTTTTGTTGGCAGCCGTCAAATCTGTCAAATCGGGCTCGGCTCACCCGGCCTCCTTTGTGCTCCAGAGCGACTAAAGAGCGAGCGGACGCGAAAGAGCGAGATAAAAGAAAATGAACTCACCAACAAACGTCCACAGGAATCGCTGGCGGAGATAGGACGGCGTTTTTGGGGGAGCGAGATGCAAAAAGAGAATGGGAGATCCATAATCTTGTGCACACCGGGCCCATCGCAAAAAACAAGTCGAATTTTAAAACAATTTAACAGAATTCTGCTCTATATGGCATTTTCAAGCATAAAAAATTACAAAAAACATTTCAGTTTTCTCACACTCTTTTTAGAAATGCAAGAAATATCCAGAAAACTGGAACAAGACGGTTGCTCGCTTTTGTTAAGAAGGGCCCAATTTTGTCCTATTTCAAATTTCATTTCCCATAGTACACCTGCCCTCGGATGAATTTTGTTTTGAAATCGGCAAAGTTCGAAATGGCCGTTTTTCTTTGTTAATTTAATAGAATTGAGCAAAGAAATGAAAAATGATTTCGGTACGTTCTTACGCACTCTTTCTATATTTATCATTTTTTCTACCACATTTGCATTTAACTGATGAATCTTCAACTGTTCAAGCTAATTTTGTATAAGGAAACTTGAAAAAACTAGCTGCACCCTGTTTTCAAAAATGTGAACGTGAAAACGTGAAACGTTGAACGTGAATAATGATTTAAATTTTCACTGAATTGTGCTGAAACATATGATAGACATACTTCAATGACACTCAAGTACTATTACAATAAGCTCACAGGGAAAATATGATTAATATACCGAAATGATATTCGAAAGTTTATTTTACTTTCTTCAAGAAGAAACAAATTTGTATTTTTATGTGAGAATTAAACGATGACACTGTAGTGATTTTCGTACACCATTTTTATTTCTACATAAAAATATTTTTTCTCTCATTTCTCTTTGAATCCATTTGCTATCAAACGTTTGAAAAAACAAAAAAAAAACACTTGCAGGTGAACATGCAGGTCACATGATAGGCCTAACTCTGAACGTGCAATCGAAGCTCAAAGTATCAAAAGTTTCAGTTTATATCTAACATAACCATGCATATTGTACAAGTTTCTCTAGAATTTAGCTACAAACAGAATACCATTTACGATTGCCGCAAAAACGTGTCCCGCCATTCCAGAAAATCACACCATTTACATTCAAATATAAACCACCACCGGCAGGGTGACGAAAGCAGCAATCTGCATTCGGTGCAGCGATCATCAATGAAGCGCCAAATCTGAATATTCTGACGATCATGGACAAATAAAGTCGTACAAAAAACGCCATCCTATTCTTCTTCTTCTTCTTTCACAATATGATGGATGACATGGATCGTTTGTTATTGTTTTTGTTGGCAGCCGTCAAAGCTGTCAAATCGGGCTCGGCTCACCCGGCCTCCTTTGTGCTCCAGAGCGACTAAAGAGCGAGCGGACGCGAAAGAGCGAGATAAAAGAAAATGAACTCACCAACAAACGTCCACAGGAATCGCTGGCGGAGATAGGACGGCGTTTTTGGGGGAGCGAGATGCAAAAAGAGAATGGGAGAGCCAGAATCTTGTGCACACCGGGCCCATCGCAAAAAACAAGTCGAATTTTAAAACAATTTAACAGAATTCTGCTCTATATGGCATTTTCAAGCATAAAAAATTACAAAAAACATTTCAGTTTTCTCACACTCTTTTTAGAAATGCAAGAAATATCCAGAAAACTGGAACAAGACGGTTGCTCGCTTTTGTTAAGAAGGGCCCAATTTTGGCCTATTTCAAATTTCATTTTCCATAGTACACCTGCCATCGGATGAATTTTGTTTTGAAATCGGCAAAGTTCGAAATGGCCGTTTTTCTTTGTTAATTTAATAGAATTGAGCAAAGAAATGAAAAATGATTTCGGTACGTTCTTACGCACTCTTTCTATATTTATCATTTTTTCTACCACAGTTGCATTTAACTGATGAATCTTCAACTGTTCAAGCTAATTTTGTAAGAGGAAACTTGAAAAAACTAGCTGCACCCTGTTTTCAAAAATGTGAACGTGAAAACGTGAAACGTTGAACGTGAATAATGATTTAAATTTTCACTGAATTGTGCTGAAACATATGATAGACATACTTCAATGACACTCAAGTACTATTACAATAAGCTCACAGGGAAAATATGATTAATATACCGAAATGATATTCGAAAGTTTATTTTACTTTCTTCAAGAAGAAACAAATTTGTATTTTTATGTGAGAATTCAACGATGACACTGTAGTGATTTTCGTACACCATTTTTATTTCTACATAAAAATATTTTTTCTCTCATTTCTCTTTGAATTCATTTGCTATCAAACGTTTGAAAAAACAAAAAAAAAACACTTGCAGGTGAACTTGCAAGTCACATGATAGGCTTAACTCTGAACGTGCAATCGAAGATCAAAGTATCAAAAGTTTCAGTTTATATCTAACATAACCATGCATATTGTACAAGTTTCTCTAGAATTTAGTTACAAACAGAATACCATTTACGATTGCCGCAAAAACGTGTCCCGCCATTCCAGAAAATCACACCATTTACATTCAAATATAAACCACCACCGGCAGGGTGACGAAAGCAGCAATCTGCATTCGGTGCAGCGATCATCAATGAAGCGCCAAATCTGAATATTCTGACGATCATGGACAAATAAAGTCGTACAAAAAACGCCATCCAGTCACGAAAAAGGGGAAAACACTTCTCGTCGGATGCACCACTTTCGTCGACCCGGCGGTGACATTGATGGATGGGATGTGAGAAAAGTGTTTGGCGCAGTTTCGCCGTCTCCGCGTGGGCTAGCAGCTTCCAATTCGGGAGGAGAAAAACACGCGTACCAAGCGCGTCGAATGTTGGGATAAATTTGGTTAATTATCGTGAATTAAGCTCACTGATGGAGATTTTGTTTGCGTGATTTTGATGTACACGACAAAGACGACGAGGATGAGCGGGTGATGATTTATGGCGAGCTGCATCGTTTATCTTTTCTTTTTTTTATTACCGTTATTCGTTGAAGAGAGAATTGAAAAATGCAGCATTCTGGGTATGTTTTTCATAAAGGTCGATTCAGCGGGGTGATGGTGATTTAGAGTACAGTCAAATCTTTCACGACACATTCCTCATCCATTTCGCGGAACGTTTATCCTGCCATAGACACGTGGTCGTCAAACCTTCTGGCTGGAATTTCATTTCTATCGCGATACTCGGAATAATGGACAGTGTGTAAACTGACACTTTGAGCAGATTGACGCGGGTTCCATGTTTTGTTTCGCAGCGCATTGTTTTCCATACACATACAACAAAACGAAAGATAATGTATCCGCTATACGAACCTGAACTGTCTGATGGGAGTTGGTTCTGTGCACCAACTTCAAAAAAGGAATGAAAAAAACGCTTCTATGTCCACACAACGGTGGGGCAGTTGTAAAGCTTAACCCTACTCGACCGCGAAACCACCAGCGGAAGGGGTACCAAATTCATCAGGATCTTCTTTTATCGCACACGGAGCAAACGCAGCGTCCGTCGGTATCGTAATATCGATGCTTTCGCCATTATTAGCGGCTGACGGTTGGGTGGCCGGGATGCCCGTTGGGGGCGAAAGAGCGAGGGAATGCTGCTGCCGGTGGCAGATAATGTGGCTAGTGTGGCTTTCATGCGCGCAAGTTTGTGGAACGAAGGATAACACGCTTTTCGTGCGAAATGATTGATAGCAGGCTTTCACGGTGCTAAATGCGCTATGAGATTCGCGTGCCAATATCTGCCCACAAATTGGCCTGACGTACGACGTTCGCCTTTTTTTTGCTTCCCATTTCTTAGTAGGCTGTGTAAAACATCGTGTGTTTGTGTGGGTATAGAAATTATGCATTAAAATGCCCGTGTGGTGGCTGGTGGAAATTGTATTTGAAATTTAATTTATTCCTCATCTAAATAGAGCGTCTAACATACGCAAGAGTCCCGCAGGTGTTGTACAGCAGCGCCACGGTAGGCAGTTTGGGCTGATCGATTGCCTGCCTGTTGAGATGGTTTCGGTATCACATTGGCAGGTGTGAAGGAATTGTGCTTTCTTCTGCATGTCGGTATCGCAACGTCGCAACGTCGATGGAACGGATCACTTTTTTCGCAACCCGCTAGCAATGACGTCAGCAATGCGCCCCGTGGTCAAGCAATATTCAAAAACAAAAGGAAAATAGTGTAAAAAACATGGGATGCAAACATCCAAGTTTGCCATGTAACGCTGTAACCGACAGAGCAAACGACGCGGGCGAGTGCTGAAAGTTTCGAACCGATCCTAGCTTTTTTGCTCCCTGCTTGTTGCTCTGCTTCTTGTTGTGGCGTGTTTATTAAAATGTGAGCATATTTCAAAGGCCATGATTTACTTTGAATTGTGACATTCTATTTTAAACCCGTGCAAGAGGCGCCGACACGGGCACACGGACGAAGAAGCTTCGCCGATGTGTCTCACAGCCATAAAGGAGCGGCCAGCGCAGGCAAACACGAGTGTGCAATGTAAATACGATCGGGGGCGACTGTGAAGCTGTAACTTTTATTGGGAGGATGGTAATTTTGGTTCACCAGAAGCGCCGTCGTTCGCATTTGCACACTCGTTCATAGGAGACATGATTTATACGCACCAAAAAACAGATCAATGACGTCAAACGGTCAAATGGTGGACCCGTTTGTGAATCCGCGATCGGATGTTTCAAAGGTGGGTGATAAAATCGAAAGAAAATGTTTGATTACCCTGAATCATAATATTAACAATAAATTAGTTAACAAGTTCATTTGATAAGTACGATCGATCATTCAGTATCTTTCGTCATCCGGTTATGATGTCATTACAGCAGAAGCATGATGGTGCTGTAAAGCAGGGATCGGCAAGTTTCGGTCCGTGAGTACACTTTATAAAAGTTCTTTGAAATGTGTAAATTTTTCAATCATTCAAAATATTTAGTCCCTTTTCATAACGATTTTATGAGCGATTTTAATTTAATGTAATGTAATTTAAAAAATAATATGGCTATTACAGATTTTTTTAGATTGATCACACAAGTTCCGCTATATAACCGAAAGTATTTAAAAACTCTTTTCGAAATTTCAAACATAAGTTATTTAATAGTTTGTTCATCGTTTGCAATTAAAGAAGCGAGCAAATTTTCCATACTTCTTGGTGAGATACTCTCTTTAATATACCCAAACTGGTCCTTTGTGGAAAGGTTTGCCGACCCCTGCCGTACACGATACGCGCGAATTTACAGCGTTACGCCTCGTAACGCTTGCGCGGTGTAAATTTGGCACGTTGGGATTACGGTCAGCAGAAGGGACAAAATTTCAAGCAGCTCGCTAACATTAGTATACATTCTGGAATAATCACAAAGCTATTTTTTAGTATGAGAATAATCTTTAAAATATAACGAGTGTGTCGGATCCAGGATGTGCAAGCTGTCAACATTTTTGTTTTAAAATAGTTCGTAGTGGTGTGGAAGTCAAAATTAGCGTTTTGAAACTGGTTAAAGATTTGGCACATAGCTATTATTGGGGCATACGGTGCGTATCTGGATCTGGTTCACGATAGACGAATAAATGACGTTGGACGTAGTGACCGATTTATGAAATTAATATACTATTTCTATATTATTTGTATAATTAAATTTGTATTCTATTTTTAAGTAAAATAGTTGGTTTGATTGAAGAGAACAGAAGGGCTATGAACACGATATAGAAATTTATGTAATCACATAAAGGAGTCTAATAAAAGTGAAAATATGATAACTTCCACAGTAACATAATAACTTGTTTAATTAATAACTAATAGATCTTATTACTAGCATATATCTTAAATGAGTGTAGCATAAACTCCATACAAACGACTCTGAAAATGTTTAAAATAAGATATACCAATGATGGTTAGAAACATTCCAACCAATTCTCATAAGAATAGAATGAAGGCCTTGTTTTTTTGTCAATTTTACAAAAAATAATTAATCCTTAATCGCAAATACCATCCATCGTTAGTGTAAACGATTCAAAAATACTTCTATTCAATTATTCAACCCAATCGAAACATCGCAACATCGCGTCCCATTAGAATCCGCCATCAAACGCTGCGCTCCAACATTTTTGGCCGACCATGCGCTCCGGATCCCGCCGTGTGGGGTAAACAACATGCTCGACGCCGCCGCCGCTAGCTTTTGCCGCATCTTTCAGTTTGATTGCAAACGCCCAACTGCTCGGAAGTGGCCACGATCGGGTCGCACGCGTTCGTCTGGTGTCGTCGCGCTGTTTGCTTCACGGAAGATATCTTCGCTGTTTTTTTTTGCTTGTTTTGGTGGGGGAGGTTCATGTACAGAGGGAAAACTCGACGATCGGTGTTAAAGTTTCGCCAATTCGCCTGTCGGAGTGTCGGAACCGCCAACGCACTGCTGCTTTTTTCGGCAACAAAGCGTGATCAGATCAAAGTGGATGCTGAGGATTTACACGCTATCGACCCGAAATATCGCTGTAATAATGACGGGTGCTGGTGCGGCCGGGTCAACATAAAAGCCAACATCGGCGCAATCGGAAGAAGTTCACCGGACCGGCCTGGTTTTAATTTTTCAACATTTCTTCGATCGATCCCACTGCGCTGCGGAGAAAAGAATTCGTCTAATGCTACAGCCCGGCATTCCCGGCCGTAACTACACCAGCCGGAGCCGGATAAATGACAAGTGTTTATTTTCGCAGACGAATGTAAAAGTGTTGTTTGGATAGCGGCGGAAACGGTGTTGCCGAGTGTTAGTTTTCCCAACGCAACGGCGCGATTTTGATTATCTCGCGCGATTTTCGCGGATTGTGTTTTAAATTGATGTGCACATCGTAAAACGAGGTTCGCTTTGTGTTACCGAGTGCGTGCGTTGCACGAAGAAAAGCGTGAAAAATAGTTGCCTATGAGAGAGAGAGAGAGAGAGAGAGAGAGAAATAAAAAACCCAGGCACTGGCTACTGTGATGGCCGTAGCGAATTTGTGGCGAAGCTCTGCTTTCCCTCTGCATTAAACGGTGCGTATTGTGCGTGGATGGTGTGCACTAATTGAAACATGTGACAGGCGTTCCGGCGAAGAATCTTCTCTGGCAACTCGTACCGAAGGTAGGCTTCTGGGTTGTAAGATGATAAGATACCTATCAATGGATCGAATGGTTCCGTGGGTGGGTGGGTCGGTAAATGGGTGTGTGGGATCGAACGTGTAGGATAACGATAATGAAGTGCTTTGGAAACGTTAACAAAGATCATGTCGAGCGTCTCAAAGCAATTTGATCTTTCTCCCATCCCATGTGTGTTCGTACGGTCTTATCAGGAACGTGCCGTGACGCGCTTCGTTGGCCTGCTTTAATCTCGCGTGTTTGCATCACGCGAGCAGCAGACAGAATCCCTTGGCACTAATAAACGTAGTGACGAAATTTCTAATTGATACAATCTCACGGTTCCTTCGGTCGCTTCCGGCGCGATCACGAACAGCGAACCAATCGGTGCGGACCGAGCGCAAGAGCGGTAGATGAATATTTATTGGAAACGATAATGGCCGGCGAGCCCTTGCCGTGTGTACCGTCCCAGTAGGCGAAGGATTTGTTTCTGACGGTGTTGTGCGACTCGCGTGGATCTACACTATGTCGTTCCGTGTGGAATGAAGATGATTCCGTGTGGTGTGCGGCCTTTCGGTGGGGTTTAGAATAGCTGTGCATAATTTATTGTAACACTAATGCAATCAATGACAAACGGTGCGTTCCGGAGCTGGAGCTGAAGTTCGCAGGAGGAGGAACGGATTTTTAAAGTTCGACCAGTGTACGGCTGCCAGCACTATCAGCTTTATGATTTATTGAACAAAAGTGGAAAAGGTTTATGAGGCATTTTGGTATAAATTAACCCGGCGTGAATGATCGTTTTGGGAAATGCACTGATTGAGTATGAGGAACTTATGAGCGGATGTGGAAATTTCATAGATTATTTATGGTGAACAAATTGTGCAACACATGGCATGATAGAACAAATCTTTCATGGTTTTGCTATTATGCAGAACTTTTCTTTATGTGCATGAAAATTGATTCGGATTTGGTTTTCAGAATCTCGGGAATATTAGCTTTTTTGTATATTTATGTATATTTTAAAAAATATGTTCCCTTCAACATTATTTAAATAAGTGATCACATTGGAGCTTATTTTGGAGTAATAAAACAAATTGATAAATAAAAAATTCTAAATTGTGGAAAGGCTTATTTAAATTCTGCGGTTTAACGCATAAAAATCGGTCTGGGATTGACAATGCATAAGGCAGAACTAATTTAATTTGCCAATATTTCCATTGCGTACTAAAAATGTTTCTACAAAAAGTGCAACCACATCTACTTAACACGCAGAAACAGTGGAAATAGAATAATATTGAATATTACTATTTTAATGGATAGTATAAAGTTGGTATAAAGTATAGTATAAGGAAAACTTGAAAAAAATGTAATAATAAATAAAATTACTATTAGAAATAAAATAAACTAATTATTAGAATCACTATCCCACTAAACGAGTTCTAAAGGCGTCTAAGTTTCTCAATTTAATCGAATTCTATCAAGCCACTTATGGCAGGCAGATTTGTTAGTTAAGCCAAAATATGACCGTTTCCTCCTAGTCAGGTGGAATGATCCAAGATTTAAATTTTGAAACCATATTTCATTACTTTCGTATAAATCTTGTGAGAATTTTTTCATTTTAATGCTTTAAAAAGTGACTTTCTTCAGAGGAGTAAAGCAAAAAATATGATGAAACTATGATACCGACTAGATTTGACGTTACAAACTTTTTAAGGGGTTGATATTTTAATGAAACATCATATAAGCTACAAAAAAATATAAAGTTCAACGACGATCTAGTCTAAATTCGTGAACAAATCATATTGACTGTTTTGAACTGTTCACCGATTCGTGCAATCAATAAACGGAGCCACTGTTTTTTTAAAGTTGAGCCTACAACACTACAGCAAGATTTTCGCGCGAGATTGCACGGTGGCGTAAATACCAATCTCGAAGCAAGTCAATTACACCGGCAACACATTTATTTGATCCTCCCCCCAATCCAAATCCCCACCGATCGCATTGGCCAACGATTAAATCAGGGTCAGCCGCCGTCGCCGCCGCCACCAGAGGAGGTCGACCGTTTCTTGGGGACATCCGCAATTTGTCGCTCGGAAATATTTCTTTATTTCGTGGCGTAAACGCGCCTTTGGGGCTGGCACAAAGCGAT
The DNA here is from genome assembly GCA_002091845.1 of Anopheles cracens. Classification (NCBI taxonomy): domain Eukaryota; kingdom Metazoa; phylum Arthropoda; class Insecta; order Diptera; family Culicidae; genus Anopheles; species Anopheles cracens. The sequence goes on along the minus strand of KZ070890.1, from coordinate 269,753 downwards.
ACTAAACCCAACGGTGTGGTGTGTTGCCAGTGAATAGTTTCCGCTGGCGATGAGTTTCCACGCAGCGTCGTGGCCTCACGATGCTCACGACCGGCAAGAAACGCACGTCGTCGCCAGCTAGCAAACACCAGTCGCTTCCTACACTATGTCGTTCCGTGTGGAATGAAGATGATTCCGTGTGGTGTGCGGCCTTTCGGTGGGGGTTAGAATAGCTGTACATAATTTATTGTAACACTAATGCAATCAATGACAAACGGTGCGTTCCGGAGCTGGAGCTGAAGTTCGCAGGAGGAGGAACTGATTTTTAAAGTTCGACCAGTGTACGGCTGCCAGCACTATCAGCTTTATGATTTATTGAACAAAAGTGGAAAAGGTTTATGAGGCGTTTGGTATAAATTAACCCGGCGTGAATGATCGTTTTGGGAAATGCACTGATTGAGTATGAGGAACTTATGAGCGGATGTGGAAATTTCATAGATTATTTATGGTGAACAAATTGTGCAACACATGGCATGATAGAACAAATCTTTCATGGTTTTGCTATTATGCAGAACTTTTCTTTATGTGCATGAAAATTGATTCGGATTTGGTTTTCAGAATCTCGGGAATATTAGCTTTTTTGTATATTTATGTATATTTTAAAAAATATGTTCCCTTCAACATTATTTAAATAAGTGATCACATTGGAGCTTATTTTGAAGTAATAAAATAAAGTTGATGAATAAAAAATTGTAAATTGTGTAAAGGCTTATTTAAATTCCGCGGTTTAACGCATAAAAATCGGTCTGGGATTGACAATGCATAAGGCAGAACTAATTTAATTTGCCAATATTTCCTTTGTGTACTAAAAATGTTTCTACAAAAAGTGCAACCACATCTACTTAACACGCAGAAACAGTGGAAATAGAATAATATTGAATATTACTATTTTAATGGATAGTATAAAGTTGGTATAAAGTATAATATAAGAAAAAATTGAAAAAATGTAATAATAAATAAAATTACTATTAGAAATAAAATAAACTAATTATTAGAATCACTATCCCACTAAACGAGTTCTAAAGGCGTCTAAGTTTCTCAATTTAATCGAATTCTATCAAGCCACTTATGGCAGGCAGATTTGTTAGTTAAGCCAAAATATGACCGTTTCCTCCTAGTCAGGTGGAATGATCCAAGATTGAAATTTTGAAACCATATTTCATTACTTTCGTATAAATCTTGTGAGAATTTTTTCATTTTAATGCTTTAAAAAAGTGACTTTGTTCAGAAGAGTAAAGCAAAAATATGATGAATCTTTCATACCGTCAAGATTTGACCTTACAAACCTGTTAAGGGGTTGATATATTAATGTAAAATCGTATAAGCTACAAAAAAATATAAAGTTCAACGACGATCTAGTCTAAATTCGTGAACAAATCATATTGACTGTTTTGAACTGTTCACCGATTCGTGTAATCAATAAACGGAGCCACTGTTTTTTTAAAGGTGAGCCTACAAGACTGCAGCAAGATTTTCGCGCGAGATTGCACGGTGGCGTAAATACCAATCTCGAAGCAAGTCAATTACACCGGCAACACATTTATTTGATCCTCCCCCCAATCCAAATCCCCACCGATCGCATTGGCCAACGATTAAATCAGGGTCAGCCGCCGTCGCCGCCGCCACCAGAGGAGGTCGACCGTTTCTTGGGGACATCCGCAATTTGTCGCTCGGAAATATTTCTTTATTTCGTGGCGTAAACGCGCCTTTGGGGCTGGCACAAAGCGATACTAAACCCAACGGTGTGGTGTGTTGCCAGTGAATAGTTTCCGCTGGCGATGAGTTTCCACGCAGCGTCGTGGCCTCACGATGCTCACGACCGGCAAGAAACGCACGTCGTCGCCAGCCGGCAAACACCAGTCGCTTCCTCTGGTTGGGTATGCATCTCACGTACCTGCAGCGACCAGGTTGGCGGTGCATTTTGCTCCCTTTAAACTGTATTATCTTTCGGTTAGAACCAGCGTGCGGCTACAGCTCCCTTCTGATCCTGGGAGCTAACGTGCTCCATCACGATGTCTGTTTCAGTGGTTTGGACATGGACAAAACCACGGTTTTTGCTGTAGTTTTGGCAAAAGTTTCTCGCCGCTCCAGCTTTTGCTGACATATTGACGCACGTTAGCAGACCGACCGGTAACCGAGCCGAAACTCATCGTTTGATTAAAGCGAACGTCGGTTTTTGGGGCTCTGGTTTGATGATAAACAAGCAAACAAAGTGTGTGTCGTACCGTCGAGATAGCTTGGCTTGGTGGATTCCACCCATCTTAAAGTGTCCCGGGGGATGAGAAAAAAAGAGTGCGTACAACCCCGGCCACCGGTCACCTCGAACGTTCGATCGGGTGAAAATTGCGAAAAGTGTGTGCGTGTTCGTTCCTCCGTGCGACATCGTAATGTTTGAAGTGCCAAAGTTGCCTCAGCATTCAGCAAAAGTGCTGCCCGGATGGGTATTTCCTACTGCCACACCAAGGAACGTACCGTCCTGCAGTTTCGTGTTGTTCCGTTGCCGCAGTGCACCTCGACGGGTGTTCTCCTTTACGGAGACTACGGCGGACGAAAGGAAGCAAAGGTGAATGTGCATCGATTAGGAGTTGAAAGCCCTTTCAGCTGAGCAGCAAGCTGTCTTTCGGCACTGCGCTTTTGACCCTTTCACCTGCGCGAAAAGGGCACCTGCCGGGGGGGGCGATGGGGCGAACGTGAATAGAACGTGTACCACCGCGTTGGACCGGCATCGTTGGGATACGTTAGGATGGAAATGATTGAACTGGCATGGGTTAAAGCTGTTGCCGGGGCGGGCGTACGGTAGGTTGTCGTTTGGCCTTCAGCGTGTGCAGCATGACTTCGGCGTGTGGCGTGCAGCGCCTGATGCCCGGCTCCGTTATGAATGCGGACGGTTCGAGGGTTGTTGGAGTTTTGAGACCCAGTTTCTCTGACAGGTGCCCTTGCAGCGACTTGCGGCGTTCGAGTGAGTGCGTTGGCGTTTAACGGTCTTATAATGGAGGGTAATTTTTGTTTCGCAGGCGTTGGAATGGTTCACACTTTTGCTTCCTCTTAGATGTAAGAAGAGGTTTTTTTTTTCACTATTTTACTTACAAATGGCGTTTGTTTGATGATAACTGGTTTATTTGATTTGTGGTAGGTTTCTTTTTGTTTGTTCAGTAAATGTTACTCTATTCCAAGCCGTGCTCATGACCTTTATATTCCATCCCGGCGCGTTTCTCGTCACATAAAACACAATCGCACCGATCATACCGTCCTTTGTTCCCTGTCCGTACGGCAACACAAAGGCGTGACGGGCTCACTTCCTCACTTTGAGCCATTAGGCCCCGATATCAGAGTCGTCCAAAAATCAACTTACTGCCCTGTGTGACATATTGCAACAGGCACTGCTCCAACATTCCAAACATGTTCGGGCAAACTCCGCAACGACCTACCCAAAATCCATTTTGTCCAGCTGTTTACCACTCAAAACAACAACGAAAAACAAAACCGGGCGGTCTTCAATTACAATTCAGCAATCGATTCTATTGTGCGCGTGGCAATCGACACCGCCCTGTACCGACCCAGAGTCCGAGCATATCCCGAGGTGGTGATTAGGACAGCGGAAAACATGTCCACGGAGAAATGTGGATGTCAAGAACCACACGCGCGCAGGTCATGGCTGACAAGTCAATCCTGGTGCGGCAAGATGCACTACCGCCAACTCGACGGAAGTCGACGGACTCACGACCGGAAGCGATGGAATGCTTGATTCGTGTCGGTTCAAATTCAATCAACCGCTTGCTGGCACTTACGGATTTATTCTCCCTACCGTACGACGCCCTGTCGTCCTCTCGCTCGGACATGGAGATAGAGCAATGCTTCTGCCCCGATTACTATCGATATTATCATCTACCAGCGGTGTAGTAGTGCCCGTGATTGCTGTTGGCTTATGCGCTTCCTTTTTTTTTGGGGCAGCCCAACCTGAACCGAAGAAACGAAAGGAACTGCAAAAAGCGTCCGAAATGCTCGAGTTAACTATCATCAATTTGTACAGCACACGGGCGCTGCCATCTCTGAAGGGGCGTACGCGTCTCACAGGGAGCAGAAGGATGTTTGATCCTTTCTGCATTAGCTCGCTCCATCCACCTCGTGTACCACCGTGAAATTCTCCGAAACCCGGGAAGATCATTTGAAAGATGGAATTCTAGTCACGTTCTCGGTTAAGCACACCGGAAATGGATATCGGGGACATTTGTGACGGACGGGCTGCGGAGTGTTGTCGAGAGAGAGAGAGAGTGCCTGTTCTTTTTTTCGTTATTTCCGTTCGGCGCGTGCAGTGATTTAGCAATGAAAGGACGCGAGCCGAAAGCCGCCGTGTGCCCGGCTGCGTTGCGGTAGGTTAGGGTGAGCGTCAGTGTCGTACACTAAACATTTTACGATGCATATTTCGCGAGGCGTCAATTTATGACGACTTTGGCAACAGTTTAGCCCGGAACGGCTTTCGCGGGGCGTTGTGTTACGAGCGACTCTACGAGTGTTTGGAAGTCGTCGGGAAGTCATGTTATGTGCGCCGAACCGCAGTTCGAGCAAGAAAAAGCGGCGGTTGGGGGTTTTAATCAATTTTAGAATCTGGTGTTATTTGTTCCGGGCCGAGTGGCTTCACGTATGGAAATGTGTATTTATTGCCTAATTTTACTTTTTATGACGAGGAAGTACATTTTCACACTCGTAAAGTATTCGTTTATGTTTTGGCTTTTAGGTTTCGTGGATTATACTTCTAATTTGCATGGAAGGACCATGTGATATCGAACGTGTTCTAGAAATTAAGCTCGAATTTCAGCTAGAATACTTTAGTTAATATATATCAAAAAATTGTACCACTATCCAGAGATTTATTTAATTTCTTTTCATTACTGGTTAAACTCTTTGTTCTTTTTGTCATATGTTCCATTGAGTAATTTGTTTGAAATATTTGGTCGCTGTACCAGGGATGAGCAACCTTTTGAATCTTAGCCCATCAAAATCAACTTGTTTTTTTATTCATATATTTATTTTTTATTTACCTTTAACAGGTTGAAGATTCTAACCCAATACCTTAAATAAAATTCACAGACCACAGACAGATGCACAGACCTACCATTTAGTTCTCACGGTATTTCCTCCCTGTTTTTTTTTTGCTTTTTCCCACGCCTGCTTTTATATAGAAATGAATATCATACACAATTTTCTTAACAACATCGTTTTAGATGTATTCATTTTTATCATATATTAGAAGAATGTTGAAAGTATCTGTAAAGTAAAAAAATCCGACGAAATGTCAAATTTGCCATGGAAAAATCGAGCCAAAGATCTAATCCTTTGATTCTTCGTCGTGCCGTGCATCCCCCCCCCCACCATTCAGTCACAAATAGAAACGGAATTTGAATCCCCTTGCTCGCCGCCCGAGCAATATAAAAGCAAAAAATTATCCCCCTGGGCAAAGGACACTCGGCAGCGGGCCGGATATCCCTCTCCCGGGACGATTCGGTTCGTTCGGAAGGCGGTTCCGTTTTGTTGGTAAACAACAATCCCATGCGGATTAATAATCGATTTGATTTCGAACGATCAAACTAGCTCCGGCTCCGGAGTCGGGTGCCTGTTGTTCGCTTTCTATGCTGCCGTTTGGAAATTGTTTATCGCCAATAGAAAGGCACACGGTGACGTGCTTTTCGTTCGCTTCTTCGCACTGCCGCGCTGCCACTCTGAGCATCGTGTCTGTGCAGAAGTGAATTTAAAAATAAAATAAAACCTACAACCCAGCGAGACCTTCCGCCCAGCGCCCGTGCTGTCCGTTCGGGGTGGTTTATTGTCCTGTAATAACTTCCTCGGACGATGTTGGTGTGGAGCCCAAGCAGTTGCGCCGGCTACATTGGCATCAGTTTATCTGCGGTCGTTTTTCATCCGCATCTGTTGCACGCTTCGGAAACTGTGCAACTGGCGAACAGGACGCGAAACAGGACGAGCGGAACACGGGAGCTGCTGATGCTGCCGTGGGGCTAGTGCTGTCGGACGATAACTTTCACACGATTGTCGAGCGGAGCAGCATTTTACGTCTTTTGCAGCAAATCGCATCGATATAAAGCGGCGGCTGCCTGTGAAATCCCGCACGGCGGATAATTCTACGTTCGCAACTTTTTTTTTGCTAAACAGGTCGACAGCTCACTATCGCTATCTGTCGGTGGAGTTGTATTTCATTTTGCGTTTCTTTTCATTTCTTTGCTCGTCAGGATGTGTGTGAGTTGTAGCCGTTCTAGGATGAGATGAGATAAGTCCACTGCCGCTCTGAGCAGCAGCCGCTCGGGGTTGAGAAAAGAAAGAAAATACAAACGCCGAAGATGCCGCGCGCTGGGACACTTCGGGCGAAAAGTTTGTCCTGTCGGATTGCAGGGCGCGTGTTTTAGGTGGCGCGAAAGGATCAGCTGCCCAGTTTTGCTGTCGGTGCCGGTGTTCGCTGACCTAGCCCTCATTACGGTCCGATGGGTGCTTTATTTTATCAGCTGTTGAGGAAGGAATGATTTGTTTTCCACCCCCCGATAAAGGGCCCGTTCCTGGGGGAGAGGGTTTCAGGCTCACTTTGACAAGAATAGCAAGCAAAATTAAAAAAGTTTCCACGCAGTTTCGCAGTAGCCCTTCGCAAACGTTGGTTTATTTCTTTGCCGCGTGTTCTTCTGGGTTTCCTTGGATGGACGGAAAGGATTGTGGTGCGAGCTAGCACGCCAAGCAGCTAACGGACGGATAGGGACTTTCGCAAACAAGGTGCAAGGAACAGAACATTCGATCAAAATCGATTGAATAGTTTTGACTCAGGAGTAAGCAGGCAGTTGAACTCGGGCGTCGAATTGAAGGCAAACAGAAGAAAGTTTGAGCCATTCGACTAATTTGTAGTGTAGGTTTTTGCCCAATCAATTATTCGAACGGTTGCAGTTAGGTGGCTTTCTACGCTGTATCAGAAATTTTAAAGTTCATGTTACTAATTAATACTATCCAAAGTGCAAAACTAATCAAAGTTTTTTTTCTAAATTATGTCATTGTTTTCTGCGAATCTAATGTATTGGTATTGAAAAAAGATGTCACTTATACGCGTAAATAATACTTTTCTTATGTTTAATAATTGCTTAGTTGCATAAAGTTATCTCTACTCAAATAATTGTCATTTACGTCTTCTAGTGTCTAAAGTCTTGAATTGGTCTAGAGGCTTTTGAAATTTTAACGAAATTCATTCGAATAGTATGAGAATCGCGAGAAATTCGAAAATGTTTGTAGTTTTGCCATCCATCAAGAGAGGGCGCCACACACTGCGTAGCGATGCATGTTATCTACGGTTGCTATGATGGTTTTCGAGAATTATATTTTTACATTATTTTCTGTAATTGCTTTGAAAATAATCAACAAATATACACACTCAAACTCGTATGAGACATGGAAGTTCCTTAATATTGATGTCCTCAAATGATGTGAATGTCTGCAACATTTATCTGATTTCTCTTGCCAACATTTTCTGTTGGAAAAGATCACAGATCGATATAAAAAAATAGGAGTTAAGCTAGATAATTCTCCTCATCATCGGTAGGAATGAAGAATGCTGAGTCGATTAATTTATCTAGAGAAAGAATGCTCAAAAGTGGATAAAATATTCCAAAATCTCAGACCTACAAACTGTCATGTTACCAAGTTGTATGAAAGATATTAGATAAAGATATAACAGACTTTAAAGTTCATCGCACCAAGTGCGTACTTGCAAGCGTTCTTTTCTACAATCAGCAAACTCCGGTGTCATTAAAAAAACCATCGTAAAACAATCTTTAAAGTTTTGACAACCGCGCGTTCACGATTCCATAAAATCGACGCCCATTTCGCTTCGGAAATCGAGAGCACGCGTAATGGCGGCAGCACTTTATGGCAGATTGAAATTGATTTGCTGCTCATTGTGTCTCCTCCCGCAAGGCGTCCATCACACGCGAACCCCGAGGGAATCGGTGCCGCACGGTACGTCGTCGTCGATCCTCTTCTCCCCTGGGGAGGGTGGCATAAATTCCAGATGTGTCAATTCGGTGCGAGATCCAGCGGCGAACGTCGATTCGTCATATGTGTACGGTTTCGGTCGATCGTTTGAACGTTTTCGGTTGCATTCCTTCACGTGACCCTCAAAATGACCCTTAATGGTCGCTTAACCATCTGTCAGTGTCGCTCTCTGCCGCATCCTTCTGCATCCGTACGCATATTAGTGCCGTGCGGAAGATGATGCTGGCGCGACTGCCTCTGTCTCGAATGCGTCGGAGTGCCTGGGTTTTTTTTTCAAAACTTTGAATGAATTTTATTGTTTCCGTTGGGGCGTCGGGAAACGAAACATAAGTCGCTCGAAAACCGGGTACGGTTTTGACGTGCACACAGTGAACCTCCAAGACAATCGACCCTGGAATGTTTGGAGAAACATTGAACTGGCACCCGCACGCAGCAGAGGAAAGAAACGACTTCCCTTTTTCTTTCGCCAGCATCAAATCAGTGAGAGTTTTTCGTGTACGTAGGATGGTATGGGAGTCGTTTTTAAAAGATGACTTCGCGTCTTCGCGTTGCATTCATTTGATCGTTCCTCGGCGAACGCAACTCTGAGGCGAGATGGCTTTGGCGCAGACGGTAACGGTCTTGATTTATCGTTCCTGGCGGTGGTCGATGAAAAAATGACCCTAAAGCGATGTTCATTTCAAACGGCTTCATTGT
>KZ070890.1:241594-252817 GCA_002091845.1 Anopheles cracens | reverse complement strand
TCGATTTCGCAATCGTAGCATGCCACGGCACCACAGAATGCACACGGCCGTTGCCATGCGACGACAGCGACAGCCGTGTACCCGTGCCCGAGCCAATAAACCGATTACCTGGTGGCACATAAATCTGCCATCGGTGGAACGCCGGGGTGCTCCCCGGTGGCCACTTTGCCCCGAGCCGAGCGGGCCGGGCGGTGCGGAAAGTTATGAAAATTAACATACACATCCCATGGTCACCATTGCAGCCGGGCGTACCGTGCGCTAATCGGAAGTTAGTGCGCACGGAACGGATGCATAGCTCCCACGGGTTGGGTCGCGGGGGTACGGTCACTTAAGTGGCCTATAAAGTGCATTCCGAGCGCAGACCGTACCGTGGCGATCGGATTGTGCTCGTAAGATGCTTAATTTAATTTCCCTTTCCCCGGCTCATTTAGGGCCGGCGGTCGATGGGTGGCGGGACTCCAGGGAGCAATGGACGGTGGGGGAGCTTAGCTTAGGATTTTATGGTCATAACAGATTCTTAAGGTCAATCAATTACTGCAGGCAACCTGCGGGTACTTACGTCCTTTTCCAATGGTTCTATGGTGGTGGTTGTTGGGATTATAGTCAAGTGATACTGAGCAATAAGATATTTCCAAGAAATACTTAAAATGACAATTTTTCTTATTTAAACTAATACTTATTAATAAATGTATAAGTATTATGGATATAATTTATAGTAGTTATAACATAATTAGACAAGATTCTTATAATGGAAAACAAACAATGTCTGAATGAATTGTGTAAAGTCTAAACAAATGGTACCCAAGATATAGAAGATCTATATATAGTTTTTCAATATTTTTTGACAGTTAATGCAGGGTGCAGGTATTTAAATCAGATGGGAGTGTGTCGTCTACTGCTTCTATTATTCTATTATTTTTATTATATTATTATTCAATGTTGAAATTGAATTCATATTGAATAAACTGCTTATTTTGATGAGTTACTTGCTGTGTTGCGGTATTCTCAAAGATACGTGAACAATGGAAAGCAACTAATTACTGCGAAGCTCTTCTGTCCTCCATCTCTAACACAATTTATCCATGAAGCACAAACATGAAAGCTATTTGCAGCGCCCAGAAATGCATTGTTTGCAGTCGCCTTTGTGTGAAATACGGCCATCCAATGGCCGTGTGGGTGCGACGTTCATATCTTGCCGCCCATTTGCTCAACGCGTATGATGTCCTCATGTGCTGTGGAAAATAATGTTATCCTGCAGCCGGCAGCGGAAACAGGATCCCGTTTGCGGGTGCTGCTTGCTTTTACTACGTAAGTGGATTTTTCATTCACCCAGGCACCCCGGGTGCTGCGACTTAAGAGCACGCCCGATCTGGATTCGATACGATCAGAAGCTCATTTGTGCGTGGGCGAGGGACTGGCGCGCATATGATGCACCGGTGGGAGGGGGCGTCGGAAGAGAGATAAAAGTGCATCGATTTATATACGCTCCCCGGTGCAACCCAGCTCGGTTGCATCGGTGCTTGGGACCGTGCGCGCTAAGACAGCGTAAGAACCAATCCGGCCGGAGCTCGTCCACGTCCAGGGATTAGGTTTCCGAGTGCCCGGCCCCGGCGTTCTTTGTGTGTGTCGTCGGTCGGACGAGTGCCGGTACAAAATTTAGGTCATCGTCAAGATCTGGCCATTGCATCCTCCCGCCCGGACCTAAAACTGACCACAGACCACAGTCGGTTGGATCGCGCACTTGGCGCACAATAGCCGCTGCTATCTCAGCAGTCCCATTGTCGGGCTCGTTCAACCGCTCGGACGTTGAAGCCCATTTGTTGCCCTCGAACAAACCATAAAATGGGCTAGCCTACGATGGGGACAGTGCTGGGGATATTCGTTACACTAACCCACCCGGACGTGGCGTGGGTTCGATCGGGCGGCACCCGGGCATGTCCTGTCGGAAGAGGAAAAACATTAACCACGGTGACACGGTGCCGTTTTATCAGGCGTCATAAATCATCATTAACAGATGGCACGGTGGTCGTCCGAGGCATTAGCAGCAGGTTTTTAGCTCCCTCCATTCATTCGCTGGACGTAATTCAACAAAAATAAATCAATTTCCCCGTTTTATAATGGGGTGGGACGTAAAGAGGCTCCAATAAATAGGTCAATCGGGAGAGTCGGGAAGAGAATCTTAAATTCTATCATCACACATCTCAACTTCTCTTACGGTAGGATCGCGTATGGGAATGAAAATCGGAAATGTTATCCATGAAGATTTCAAGTATCTTTTAAAAAGCAAAAGCACAACACTTTTCTGTATCGTTCTCCATTGTGTGCAGCGTGGGAAGCCGTATTTGCTTTGGCGCTAAGCCCTTTCTTCGGGCTCAGCGATTGTGTGTGTGTTAAACTTCCACATTTGCTAAAACGAAAAGACGATACTGCAGCCCTATTCAGCTAGGACGTGCCATCCTGCTAGCAAAGCCGAGGATCCTAGAAGGTGCGAGAAGGTGAAACTAACCGGAATCCTTATTCCTTTCTTCCGGTGGATTCGGTTGGATAACCAGCGATAATAATTCATTGCATTATCGGCAGCAGCAGCCTGAAAGTCACCTTCGGTGTATATCGTACCCGCGGGGCAAGGTTGACTCGGGACGACCTGCCAGGTCGTCACTTCGTGTTGGTGTGAAAGGTTAGCAGCGAAAACCACTAAATGATGCACCAAGCCGTGCATTATGCTGCACAAGACACTGCACTGCACCGCACATCGCCTGCAGTGCTTAACCTAACAGGTACGTGTGGGGCCAAATCGAACGAAGATTCGGATATCGGTTTCGTTCCTTATCGACCGCAATCAAATGAAGTTCTTGCGCGTTGGTTGAGGTCAGGGGCTGGGGGGGTAGAAAATCGTAAAAAGATATCCCGTGCGGGGAGAGACAGGCTGAATCCGATACGATGCATTTCTTCACACTCCCCGGTGTGGCAGACGCTTGCTAACGGTGCACGGGATGGAGGTGGAATTCATTAAGCTTTGAACTTTGCTCGTGCCGTTACATGTCAACCGTTGCCGGTGGAAGTAACTAGAGTGGGAGAGACGTTTGCTGCACAGTGGACAGTGGAGTGGACAAAAAATGAAATCTAATTAATTAATTGTATGTTTTTTTTTTAAACTCATAAGTGGTTAGGACGAGTTAGGACGATTTGAAATATTATTTGCGTGAAATTCATGTTAGGTCTAGGGAATTAAATGTTTGTAAATTTAATTGAAAATGATGTTGAAATAGAATAAACAAATATCTCTAGAATAAAGTCATAATTTCCCGATGGTCGAAAGTGTAACTTTCATAATTGAACCCTTTACATCCATAATTTTCGCTAACTAAATGTAGAAGTTCGTAGAGATATTTCTCTAGAAAAATTGAAATTATTTACAGCACTGAAAGCTTCTTGCTCGCGTGACCGAAAACTAGAACATAATCTTCCTAAAACAAAAGTATCCCAACGACAAATGGTTTCAGTTTCATAAACATGAAACTAGTTAACTTATCTAAATTAATTTAAACATCTATCTAGAGAGTAGAAGTATGTATGATCGAGTGGAAGTATGTGGTCTAAATCCTCACGCAATATGCTATACTATTTGCCTAGTAAATGGACACGTACGTATTTCTTTTATTTATCGACATAAAAGAAATATACTCATTTCTTTACTTCAAACTATCAAATGATCATTTCATATTCCGACTGGATGGTTGACTTTCTGACCAGACACATATTTGACCCAGTACTCACATGAATCGGCTCCACTGTGCGGTGCTTTCAATGTGAAGGAGAACAACCATGAATGGAATTTCTCAACGCGCGCGGTTAGGAGTAACACGAGCACACGAGGATAAAGGATTCGCTATGCTGACATTGGCCTCGTCCGGGCGCAAGTGCCGGTCCGGTGACGATGGCTGTGAAGATGAGCAGCAGAGAACGAAAAAAAAGAGGATGCAAACCAAACCGCAACAGATATATTCAAATGAGGAGGCGCCCGCACTGCATGACGAAAGTTTTGACGATGAATAAAATGCACTTTTCGAACGAAAGCACTGTCAAACGGTGCTCCACCCTCCTCAAGCCAACTGGGCAATGGTTTTCGCTGTTTGGTTTGTGGCAAATTGCCGGTGCATGGAGGGCTGTTAGCACATTCCATCTCCGGGCCCGGTTGGTTGTTTGCTACCGTGCAGGCGACGGCGGAATCTCGACAGAAAATAAGGCTACGGGCTGGGCAATAAATAGTAATTAGCGCCTCTGCAGCCAGTTCAAACACCGGCGGAACCGTCCATCGACCCCATGCAGTCCGCCGGGTCGTGGATTCAAGAGAGAGAGCGAGAGTACTCGATTTATGAACTGCGAAATGGGGCTTAAGGCCGGATTAAGCACGGAAAAACCGCACCATCCATTTCTCTCGCTAGGAGAGAAATCGCTGCCCACTAGACGGATAAACATCCTACACCTCAATTATTAAGACGGGCCCGCGAAGACGCCAAACGCAATAAAGCGCCCGTAGAGACGCTCGAGAGCCGTTTGAAACGGTGTAAGATGATCATCGGCCGTTGATCGGTGAGCAATCGATCGGCAAACGATCGAACGGAGGAAGAACAACAACAAAAAAGCATACACAACAGACCAGAGGCCATCGTAAAAGTGCAATCATAAGCAAGCAGCGCCAACAGGCGCATAAATTACGTCCCGTATGTGTGTGATATTTTTCTCCCAACGTGTTGTTTGGTGTTTTTTTTTCTTCGCTCGTTTCGTCTGCCGGTGCTAGCTTGTTCTGGTTTTGGTCGTTCCTCGCTTTGCACAGCACAACGACGGCTGCAGACACTTCTGTATGCAGCGGTCGTAATGCGAGCGGCCCAGTGTTGCTGCCCGTGCTTTATGCGCTGCGTTGGAGCCATATTAATGAGCTTTCTGGAGGAGATGGCTGCACGGAGGACGGCGGATGAGTATGTTTTTGGCTGAGGCAATAAGATTAATGCACTTTGGTGCTCGCGCCAAAGCGTACGGTGTGCGGTGCATGCCGACGGTGGTTTATTGTGATGTCTGCGAATCGTAATTACTTGCTGCACGCAACTTGTTGCTTTCACTGCGCATGTGGTTGTTCCTAGTGGTCGGCTGGCAAGTGTTGCCTAATTTAACTTTATTGAACGCTAAACGATTGCACATTAGCAGCTGCATCCAACGATCCACACCCGTTGGGCTAGGATTGGTGTGGGTTTACCGCTTCTGGTTTGGGTTTCTGTACATTGCAGTTCGACATTGCCTTTGATACTCCTTCTCGATGAATCTGTAAACGTATTAAAAACAAACAAACCCTGAAAATGAATCCATTGCAAAGCGAACAGAGACGCCGTTGGCTGGAAATCATAGTCATCTCCAAAAGACCATCTGGTGAACTGGTGAACTGGTTGAAGGCCCGGGATGGCCAGATAAACTTCTGTTCACGAAAATCAACCCAACATCGGGCGGCATGCAGGCAGGATGAATGTGCGCCAACGCCAACGTTCCGGCTCGAGAGAGAGATAGAGAAAGAGAGATAGAGCGAGCGGCGCGCCAAGTGACTCGCACTTCATTTGACCGTGAACGATGGCGGGATCATTTGGCCGAGGCGGTCATTTCGGGGATGAATCGTTGACTTTCGGCACAAACGATTGGCGGAACGTGGTTTTAGCGGACCGGTGGAACAGTTTGCTAACATTCCGATATGCCTTTATTTTGAAGTGTAGCATATTAGGATATGATTGAATCGAAAATTCTATATATTCGAATCTTCCACGAATAGCTAATATGTTGATACGGTCATTATTTCAACTATTACTTTTCACTGAGCATGTTGGTGTTTCAGAGGTATTGGAGAGGTATTAAATTTGGGAAAGATATGTAAAATAAACCATAAAATCTAAAAAGTATTTCAAATGTAAATTACCATAAAATGGATGAACTCAGACTTTACAAAGCACCCATCAGACTTTACAACACGAACCTAACTTTGTACACCATAAGAACAAATATGAAAACATATTGAACCAAATTCCGCTGCTGTAACCACTGTCTAAAAAAATAATACAAACGAATAGAAATCCTGAAGCATTCATTTAGCAGCTATAGACTTTGCGCTCCAGAGTTTTGTCGCTCTATTGACTATTTTGGGCCTATTTTTGGAGTCGTTTGGATCCAATCTACTCAGAATGAGCATCTAGTCGGTGCTGGAATTCCATCAGTATAGTGTTGGTGAATAAGTGAAAGGGACATTTTCTAACTCACTCTTTGCTCACCACGGAGTAGTGAATCACCACGGCGTTGTGACTCACTACTCAGAGTGAGTTGAATAAAACAGAACCCTTCAAGAGTCATAATAACTCATACTTTCAATCAAGAAAAGCTTGTTGCTATCATCTTAATACAGCTTAATTATTTGTTATTATTTCCTTCAATGAATACTGAGTTGTAGAACGTACGAAGTATAAAGACTTCCATCATATTGAACAAATTTTGACCTCCTGGATATGTTTAAATGAAATATTTGTACTGAGATAGATATATTTCGAATTTCATTTCACATTGTTCTGATGAGCGTTAAGACACTCGAACCCACGGACAACCTGCTTGCATGAATGACGAACGTAATTCAGTTGCCACTCCGATCCGTCCCGATCGGTAAATCATGCAATGTTAATTAAGCAATTAAGTAAATAACCCCACGAAACGCACGGACGTGAACGTGCCTCGCAAATGCAATCGGCAAATGACAGCGAGAATCCTGCATCTCACAAACCCCAATCCGGCAGCATCCAAGCAGGCGGGAGTTGTTGCTGGTTTTCTTTGTACGTTTTTTTTCTCCTCCACCCAGTTCTTTGCGCCGAATGTGCGATGCGAACGCGGGGGGTTTTGCATAAATATTTTGATCTTCCATATTGACGCGTTTGCCACGGGGCCAGAAGAATGAAGCCAGACGGTCGCGTGCGACCGGTCCGGGCCCGTCTTTGCTGCCTCATCAAAGCACAGCCCGGGAGATTCCGGAGCGTGCAGGCGGTTCATGAGCTGACAGCGATTTGTTAGTGGATCAAGTTTCACGTGGCGTGAATCCGGGTCGTTTGAAGCCGGGTCTGCTGGTTCGGTGGTCGGTTGATGCGGCTGCAAACTTCAATCGGTTTCGAGATGACTTACAGGCTTCGCCTCAGTGTGTACGACACCGTTTTGCCCGTTGCAAGGTCGGAGGTAAACTGTGTGTCGTTTGGTGTCGTGCAGTTGAGGCATGCGGGAAATTTGTGTTGGCTGTGCTCCAAGGGAAGCATACAAACGCACCGGTGACATCCGGAGGAGTAGAACGATTTTTTTTGTGGGTCATATGTAAGCAAATTGATTTACCAATCCCAGCAGCCTGTTGTCAAGCTGCTGTGGCTTTGGCTCGAAACGCTCGAATGCTCTATTCTTCTAACGTCTTAGCTACTATTCTAGCTATTCTGAACAGTTGGAAGCTTGTTTTTGAGCGTCACAGCTAGGCAGAGGGAGCCATCTTCCGGTTATTTAGGAAAATATAAAACTTGTAGAGAACGTCACATCTAGGCAGACGGATTCACTAATCAAAGCAACCCGTTGTCAAGCAGCTGCGGTTTTGGTTTGAAGCTTCTAAAGTCTTATTCTAACGGTAATCACCATAGAACACGACACTATCGAAGACGTCCGAATGACAGCCACTCAAGCCACTTCCAAGTTATTCGTAAAACGCGTATCGTGTGCACCACCTGAGCCACTTTCTTCGCTGGTTCGGAACAACTCCAGTGCCAGGCGTTGGGTACGCCACGCAAGGTGCAGGTGACTTTATTATTTTTATCGTTTTTCGAAGCACAACAATGAGAAAACAATAAATTACTGTGCGACGCTTCTCGCCCGGTGTCTCCACGGTCCCGGGCCGGTAACTTGTTTTGGCGCGGTTCGCTAGGGCCCGCGAGGTGTCTGGGAGTGCACGAAAAAATAAATAAATAAAACGGTGTCATTGGGGCGTGCAAATTGATAAAATTTTATCATCACACACCCACCCACCACGTCTGCGAGGGTGTTGTGAATCATAGCGTCGTTCCGCGTGCGGCAGGAAATGGGTGGCTAGGTGGCAAACGGGTTACCCAGTCGGTGGTGAGTAATTTATCGTTGTTCAATAACGCTTTCGGACAAGTGCACGCCCGCCAGAAGTGGGTCCAAATGCCGGTTATCTGGGCCGTGTCTAGCAACGGCTACTTATGCTTTGTGTGACTAGCTAATAGAATACTGTTCACGTAATGGAAAACGCTAACAAAAACGCCTGTAGACTACAAGCTAGAGAGATAAGCGAAATGCGAGCGCCCACTCAGTTCAATCATCGCGAAGAAAACAAGTTCCTAATCGAACTGGAAATGAAAACATAATGTATTAATTGCTACCGTTTCGTTTATCGCAATATAAGTGCTTCCAAATGGCGCGGTCAAATGCTTTCTGCCCATTCCATCCCGAGCGAAGCTAGGTACGCGACGGTACGAGCCACAGTGCCAGAGTTGATGGTAATTAGTGACGAATCTAATTTAAAACCTGTGAACCAAAACGGAACCGATGAGCTGTTTCTGAGAATCGTTGGAAGCAATTTCTCTCCTGCACCTTCGCGTTCATCGCAGGGTTAGCATGAAATGTGGAAATTGTGCGCAGAAAGTTTTTCCTCTCTAGCTGGATCGAAGTTTTGCCCTGCAGAGGTGTGATAGAGGAAACGATCGCGTAAACTCTTTGGCCGCAACCAGGGGGTGGAAGTTTAGTTAGGAACAACTTTTTCGACTGGTATATAATTCATTTCCGACGGCAATTTTTACACCGAATATAGTATTTGTTGCAGGAAACATGAATCGGGGTATAAACAGCTCGGTGTCGATAAATTTTGTTTGTTTGTTTTTTATCGAACGTGCATGATCAAACGATAAGGAAGATGTGATATGGGAGCAATCGATTTATTGTTTTAGAAAGAAATAATAAATAGTCTGTACTTGATCAAGCAAGCTTGTTAGTGTGAACGCACAACGATGTCTTCTGGTTTTATGATCAAACGTGTCTTATAATTTATTGATCTTCCATTACTGAAGAATATTAGACAATATATTTAGTCACAATACACAGAAATGATGTTTACTTCCACTCGAATACCACTTTCCAGAATGAATAGGAAATCGTTGAAACCTCCTTCGAGCGCGGACGACTTGCATTCACGCCAAATGAATGGAAGCGGCAAGCAATCTCGCGGTGAATATTCTTAAAAACTACAGCGCCACCGACGCACAAACGCACCGCCCCGCCCGCGACCGGCCCGGATGCTTCATTGCAATTCATGCGCCTCCGAACATCATTCCCGGCGAGATGAACGGTATCGGCGAAAAGTAACAGGCGCCCAGACGATTCTAATTTACCGCACGGCCATGCTGGTCATGCTGCTATTATTTTCCGAACGTCAAGTGAACAACACATTTTTGAAGGTGAATGTTAAGCGGCGCGGCACGAATGAACGAAGCAAAAGCGAACAGCAAACCCGGCAGACGGTTGTAAGTTCACGGGTGAAATGGTTAACCCATGTGGTGGGTGAACAAATCACATCGGATTTGCGAATGCGGGCGACGGACTGTTCGTGTCAATCAGGTCGCTGATCTTTGTAGAACTTGTTTCCGGAATGTCTTCAACTTTAATCATTTTAAAAATATTTTTTTGTTCTTATTGAAGAGTTCATTTTGAGTAGTGCTTTTGTAAAAATTGAGAAAGTAGCTTCAATTGTTTTCAATTCCATTGGCCGAATTTTTAGGTTTGAAGTTTGATACAAGTTTGAAATATATACATGCTTCATATTATAACAAGCTTCATTCCACTCGATTTACTATGGATCTTTTTATAATTTTTGATTTGAACATTCCGCGCAGGAAAACCATTAACAACAAGGAATACTGTTCTTATATAACTGAAGATGAAATGGTTGTACTATTTTTGTAATAAATAGCTAAAAAGGATAATATTATGTGAAGCCAAATGCTTGAATCTTAGTTAAAATCCCATGAAAATTTCCTAAAAAAAGCTTTTTTTTGCAAAAATACAAATTGTATGTATTTTAATACTCTCAATCTGATAACTAAGGATAGCGCTACTATTAACAGTTTACAGTACAGTTTATGTTTATGTTTTAACGGTTATGTTTTTATAATCCGTTGGTTGTATATTTTGTCAAACTGATTTGCCAACATATAAGCATTATCACAATGAATAATAGAATTATAAAGCATGAATACTATCTTCATGTCTTCTGAAACGCTTGGATGAAAAAACCTAAAAGATAATAAACTACTATGACACATCGCGTAAGAAGCACTAAACACCCAGAAAATTCCCAATTTCGATTCCGCGAAACAACTCTCGGCGAATGGAACAAAACAAAGAACATATGCCGCACATCAAATGCCGCCCGGAAAAGGCGCAGACTTCAAATTAGTTTACACGAGCTCCGCTGCTTTGTGGGTGACATATACACACACATCGTCTCCAAACAAAAAAACCGGCCCTAAGCTAAATCGATGTTTTTCCAATCGAATGAACAGGGATGCTGTATCGTTCACGCTCACCCCACATTTTCGCAACAGTTGATTTAGCGGTCGGTCGGAAACGACTACGGGGTGCGTTATTTCGCAACACGAGCGCTAATGTTTACGCGCTGATTTGAGCTCGCTCTCAGAAGAGCACTGCAAGAAGAAGATGAGAAAGAAAGCAACCGCTCCTCTGTTATGCTGGAATTTCGTGCGAGACCGGCTAGTTCCGGTGCTACGAAACCACTCCACCGGCGTTGTTTACCTTTTGTGGTGCGTTTTAATGATTTTTGGGGGATTTTTGATTAGTTCTTTATGCTGCGGTGTGTGGTCGGAATAACATTAACCTTGCTCGTTCTCTTGTTCCACCCGGGGGGGAAAAACACAGGCAAAGCGGTCCCGTTCGTGGAGCTGACGGTGGCGCACGCGAGCGTCCTGACGATACTGGCCATATCCTTCGAGCGCTACTACGCCATCTGCGAACCGCTGAAGGCGGGATACGTCTGCACGAAGACGCGCGCCCTGCTAATCTGCCTCGCGGCCTGGACCGTCGCCGCCATCCTGACGAGGTAAGCCTTAACCACCGTTCTAACCGGCTTATCCGGCCTCTTAG
>KZ070890.1:230208-241008 GCA_002091845.1 Anopheles cracens | reverse complement strand
GAGAAAGAACCGAGCGGTGGAAGGATTAGTAAGGATGGCAAAATGTATCGGAGTGTCGGTTTACTTGCACATTACTTTGTTTAACAGTTTCACGAGAAGCGAATTCTATACGGATCGTTTAAACTGCTCAAACAGCGAACGATTTGTTTGGTTTCCTATTTGTTTCTTGATTGCTGGACTAATTTTATTATCAATATATCCATCGTTAGCATTGAAGCATGTTTTGTAGCGTAAAATAACATTTTCAAGATAGAAAACTGCTTGAACAATGGTATTGGGACCGGTTTAATACATTTTTATACAATAATTTTGACTTATTTTATGTGATACGTTAGTAGTGGTAGTGGTAGTAACGTAGGTGGATGATGTTTTTTCATTACTTCACAATAAATATAAATAAATTAACTTCTAGCTTTACTTACATTCGGGTTCGGGATTTTTTAAACATATTTGTCATTTTAAGGGAAATAAACAGAAAGGATATCGACCTCACTTAACGATCATAGTTTATGTTGACGAAATATTTTCGAATTCAATTACGGCTCAATATAGTATTAAACTGTGATAACCAGGATCGAACTCCAATATGATCGTAAAACATAAAATTCTTCTTTTATTCACTTAAGGATTCCTTTTTATGACAATTCGCTTCCCTTTCCATCTCGTATTTGTCCGTATGAAAAAAAAACCGGAACTAGCGTTGCCGCAACCTCTCGAACCGGACAGTTGAACGGTCAACGATGTAGCTCAACGAAAAAGCTCATAAATAAATATGCAATCGGTGCCGGTGAGAATTCGCGGTCATAAATTGTGATTTTATTTCAAACCCCATTTTTGTTGTGAGTGATAAACATTGGAGTGTATTATTTTGTGGGCGATATTCGATTCGTGTGAGGCGCATATTCGCTGGGAATAGAAATACTTCGATTCCGGTACATCCACTCACCAGTGGCGTAAGACGATAACAGCCATTTTATGAACGAAATCAGTTTTTAGCGCCGTTGCCTCGCACGGGTTTTTCCGAACTGAACCGAACCGAACGAACGGCAAGCAAAATGAGGAAAGTTTCAACGGTCGAACAGCTCGTGACTGCATTTTTGTGTGTCCGTACAGCCCGTGGTTGTAAATGAACGACGTAACAAATGCTAGCGTCCATTTGTGGAGACGCGAGGAATATTAATGCAATAGCTGGCGGTTTCGTTCGCCGTACCCAATGTACCATGAAGACGAGCTAGCCAGCCAGTGGCTTTCGACACTTGGCGTTTGGTTCCGTTCTGTGCTTTTCCCATCGAAAGGTCGTTCCATTTCATCGAATCGCCTTTTTAGGTGCGTCTTTACTGTTGCGACTTGCGACTGTTGCGAAGCGTTGAAAGCTAAGAGCACACAAAAAATCATCCACTGCTGATGACACCATGAAGGACCGCTGCACGGAAGCAGTGAAAGTTATGTCCAGGATGCACGCTTTACGGGGTTTCAAAAGAAATTTTGACGCGCGGCAAGGATTAAACACTCGCCTTTGAATCTCGCCTGCAGGAAGTACATTCTTCCCAAAGCATAACACTCTTCTCCGCACGTGGCTGACGCCCTTGTTTGCCAACAAATTTGCTCACACGAACGCGAGCAGGATGCGGACTGGTGTTTGGATTGTTACTGCACGTCTGCACTAAATAGAGCAACTTTACGCGGATCACGTCGTTCCGAGGGAAACGGAAGCGGACGGGAAGGGACGTTGGCGAAGGCAGGAGATACATGTTCGCACGTGGCGTGTGAATTTTTTAGCCCTTCACTCCTTTGTTCTATGCCAGCAGGCTAAGTACACACGATTATAGGGCCCTAGAGGAGTTTAAAGGGAATTCAGCATGAGAAAATGGCGGTTTTAAAAAAGCTCTATCTTTTAGGGCTCATAAAAGTTTGCTTTAATTCAACTTTACTCGGGAAAGATGCTACTTTTTAGCTTTACGTTTTAGTTTTCGTCTCTACACTATGTAAGTTTCTCTCTTTTGTATGTTTTCATGTTGTAATATTAATCTACGAGTGTTTAAAAGATGACATTAGTCTCTCCAGCAGAATAATTTGCTTCTTCTACCTATTCTTCCTTTCGTGGAAATAGTATTAAACACATCTTAAACAATCGACTATTTCTATTGGCTCATTAGAAAAATTGGAATACAATAAACGTCTTATTGTTACGTTGTGCTTGATTACTTATTTTCCATTTAATTCCAAAGCCATTAGCTCATCACACTAATGACACTCAACTGCTCTGCCAACGTGTGCCTCTGTGGAAAGTTACCTCCAAGTGTCGCTCCAACATCGCTGCCCAGTGCAGTTCTCAAACAGTGTGTTTCGCAGCACAAATTCTTAACAAACAACAATCCCACGCCAACACCAACGGTGGGACATACTAATTACATTTTTCCGCACAAAGGTCCCGTCACGGGCGCAATTATGACAGGGGCGGAGAAAGGGCGGCCGACGGAAAACTTATTTATTGGTTTGCTTTAATTGATCAATTTCATTGAAGTTTACGGCGCAGCCGAGAGTGCGAGGGCGAGCCGAGGGTTTTCAGTTTTCATTAAGTAAACGCTCCTTCGCGAGAAAAGGCTCCTCGTCCGGAGCACGGAGAACACGCATAGAACGGGAGCTGGCCAGCTGTGTTGGTGCGATGCGACGGGGAGAAAAGTGTTTGAAAGTGTTGTTTCTTCTATTTTTGTGTGTTATTTCATTCTAACCACCCATCCATCCATCCGTGAGTCCAGTCATAACGACCCGGAATGAGGGTTTCCTTGCAGCGCTGCAACGTTCGAGGGTGAGCGACATTTGTGCGTCCTTTTTTTTTCGCCTTCATGAGCCAGTTGCTCTTTTTATTTTCCTACGCTTTCTGTGCATTCGTTCCAAGTGCACCGTGCTGTGGAATTGTGATTTAATGCTTGGCCGAATGAAGAAAACGCTCATTTTATTCATTAGCCGCCTTCTGTTTCTTCGTGAAGAATGATCTGTGTTTTTTTTTTGACTGGGTGACTTGAAGGATCCTTACAAAGGTCGGCCCGTCAGTTCACGCTTATCACACGTGACCTTTCGGGCAGCCATTCATATCGCGCGGATGAAAAATGGCCAACGCAATCGTGCCCGATGACGTCCGATGCATAAAAGATGATCCAAAGCGCTCCGAAGCTCGGGCTCTCCAGCACCAGACTGACTGCTTGGTTCAACCTCGATGCCGGGATTAATACCGGTTATCACGGATTATTACCGCCACGGTCAAACTGAGGCAGAAAGACACTGCGATAGGATGCAATTAAAGTGAAATGATGGGGCGAAAGCAAACGGAATCGTTAATCAGAGCAAATGATGATGTCGAAATGATGTGGGAACGGCAGATCGGACAATCGAGAGATAAATCTCGAGCCCCTTTCGCCGTGGAAAGGGAAATAAATCGTAGCAATAGAGAAAATAAACGATCGATCGCGACCGATCGGCGTAACGAATGTGGACGCAATTTATGGCACAACCCGTCCTAGGGGCTCGTCGCTCGTGGAGCAGTGGTGGTTGGGGTTTGATAAACATTACAACATCGTACAATCGTGCGATTCGGCGGGCGAGAGAGAGAGAGAGAGAGAGAGAGAAAGCATAAATTGTAGCGATGGTCACATTTTATGCTCGACGAAGTTGCGCCCGTCTTCGTAATGTTGGAGAGCATGTTCGGCGTGCTAAAGCTCAAACCGCACGCACATTGGTCTTTGCGTCCGTTCGGTGTCGGATGTGTTTGTGTGTGTGGCTTACCAAATACGTACATCAGCCGTTGAACGTCCTGACAGCCATAATTCATCTTATATCTCGGTCCGTCGGTAGGTTCTAGTGCGAACAAAACAGTGTCTTACAAAACAACTCTTGAAATAATATTTAAAGGAAAAAAAATATATTCGTGTTTGGCATTACCAAATGAGGAAGATTGATTGGATTTAATTTGTGCTAAAAAGAATGATTTGGATGTTTCAAATTACTAAATGAAGTTTATAAATTTTAAAAGGTTGTTATATTGCTGTATTCCTAGCGCGATTAAAATCCGGAAAAAATATAACTCATAGCCCATTTATCGACACAAAATGTAGAATATTATGTTTAGGTATCAGCTCATACATTTTTGATAGAACTTTTTTCCATTTCTCTTTTCTATTCTAAACTGCGCGAGGTTTGATATTGATTGTGCGCGTACCTTGAAGCTAAAGGGTTATCCATGGAATTTCATCCATGGAGTAACTTCAGGGCCTACATAGATTACACGGACCTACATGACCTGAAGTTTTAAAAAATCTTTCAATTTCATAACCTTGAACCCAACTAAGTATTGACACACCCCTGCCTGAAGCCCGTTTTCTGTTTAGCCTAAATAAAAATAATTTCCGTACTAGTCGATAATAGGGTAAAAAATAACAGGAAAAAGAGAAGAGATCCATCTGCATCGAAATAGTCGATTCTATTACGATCCTCCAAGAAAAAAAACCGATACTGTTGCATATTTCTGGAAGAAACAAATATAAAAGCAGACTTAAAACAAACTTACTGAGTAATATTTATTACTTAGATTATACCTGTTTCTTCAATAAGTTAGATCAGTAGGAAACATACTGATATGAGTGATAAAATACGTGTTTTAAACGTGCCTAGATCGTAATTCACTTTGACCAAAACTTTCCACTTGCTATTCAGTGAGTTGCACCTGTTGCGCGCGCCACTGTAAATGCCCCCTTTGCTATCTTCATTTATGTATCCATATCGATGATCTTTCTAGCCGAACCGAACCAAACCCCATTCGTGTGCCTCTTGTTCGAGGCTGCTCTAGTAGATCAATTTGGATTGGTTACGAAGCTCATTTTGAACGGTCCTGTAAAAGGATTGATTGTGATGAATGGGTACGCACGTTCGGTGGGTGGCAACTCTCGCCCGGAAAACCGATCATCGGGGAGGGAACAAGCGACGATACTGCCACCGTGTGCGTGCGTTCCGAAGGGCCATAAATTACGTCCAACAACGGTTTAACCGAAGTGGCATTGCGTTAATTAGAACGCCTGTCAGCTAACTAGGCCAGGACAGTTGTGCGTCAGTGTGGACGGCGCGTTTTAACGGCCTCTTCTTTCTTCCGTTGCCACAGCGTGTGTGTGCGTGTCCCGCGAAGCCCCGTAAATGGTTTGGCGAGGATGACAAAGCTTGCGACCCGGATGCGCGATGCTTACGAACGCGGAAACGCAACCAAAATTGTGGCTTTTGTTTGGGTCCTTTTTTTCTTCACTCGCGCGCCTATCGCGACCCTATCAGTTGCCCTAGCGTTAAGCGTATTGGGGTGCTTTTTTGCTCTCTCTCTCTCTCTCTCTTCGAGCTTCGCGTCGCGTTTATGCCGACAGACGAAAAACGAGGTTAAACAATCATCAGATGATGCCTCTGCCACACAACCACCGGCGTTTCGCGTCCGTTCGATTCGTCAGTTCGGGCGAGGCAGGTTTTAGCATAAAAGAATATTCGCCTAAATTTAGATGACCCACCCGTTGAGACGGTTCGGTACGCGGGCTCGGGGAAAAGTCATTTTTGCATCCTTTTTTTGGTTGTTGCTCCTTCTTATCACTCCATCCGGCGCTCGGACCGGCCTCGTGCTCTGGATAGCTCGGATAGGCTCGTTAGACATTTGGTGCGCTTTTCCTTTCTCCATCGCTGTACGGGCTGTTTGGTTACCCATGTTGCCACCCGTCGTCGACGCCGCACCAACAATGGATGGAAAATCAACAATGAAAGGAAATGAAAAATGAACCGATATGACCCATCGCGGAAGGAAGGATATAATCGGCCCGATGCCGATGGTTCCTGGCGGGGGCAAACGTGAGAGTGGGTGCGTGTATTTCCGGGCGGTCACTTGCCTCTTGGCGCGTACATCGTGTCGGGGTTGGCCGTACAAATGGATTGGAAAATTGAGCAAACGACGACCCGGCGACGGAGCGTCCAAGAAAATGGTTGGCCCCGCCCGGCGATAGACCACCGTAGCCGGAGCATAATTTGGTTTCGGGCATCAAATTTCAAGAGGCGTTGATTGACGTTTGTCCCGCCGGCTGGGGCCGCGCGGATAAGTGAGGCCCTAAATCGTATGCTTACGCATCAGATCGCCGTGATTGTTTGTTTCGCTCAATCGCCCCGGTCGGGGAGGGAGGATTTCTGTTTTCGGTTTGGCTGGGATGGGCAGATTGAAGGATCTTGTTGCCGATTCGGAGGCGCTCTTCATGGCCTACGCCAAGAAGGTTTTCCACACCATCGGCCATGGTATTTTTTTTTTTGCGAGAGAGCCGACGGAGAGGTTTATCCATCCGTTGGAGTAGAATTCGATTAAGCGCGCATCCAACGCGTCTGTCCCTTACCGAGCTGGCGTAGACGCGATGGGACAGTGGCGATAGCATCGGGATAGAAGTCTTAAACGATTAATTGTAATTGCTGTCTCTCGAGACCACGGCACCACTTTGAAAGCAATCCATGTCTAATTGTAAATGACCACAGCGATGGAGTAATAATGGAGACACAAAAGACAATGTTTGAGAAAAAAAAGAAGCAAATGAGAATAAAAAAATACAGGTTTATAGCTGTCAAAAGTTACTTGAAATACACGTTCCAATTTGTTATTATTATTTCGAAGTATTCTTGTTGTAATATACTAAAAGTTTCGATATAGTACGCTGCTCGAAACTTACTTCGGGCAAAGCAGTTTCCTTGGCAACCAAAATAGATGTCCGGTTAATCCAATATGTCGCCAAAACCGTGCTATTTTGACATTTCGACACTTGACAGTACCTGAGATGTTATCACAGTTTGAAGTGTCAGTTGAGTCTTTAGTATACGATGAATACTAAACTTTTTTCGATATATTGAAATAATTAAAAACAGAAAAGATCTATCAGAAATCGAAGAAACCACTGTTGAACGGCGCCATATAATTTGTATGTTACTGTATTTGTTCATGTAACATAAGTTGACCATCAAGAATTATGTTTGCATACAAAAACAATTTTCGCGGATTTTTTATTGGAAAATGATGAGATGAGATTTTTTGTATAAGCGATTTTATTATCTAAGGTTTATTTTAAGACGTCTCTAGTGTTTAACACGTTCTTTGACCATCTTTAAGAACAATCGCAACCCAGTGTGCGCACGTTCCAGTGCGAACGATACCCGATTCCTCTTATCTCTTTACCGAACGACCCGGAAACTGAAAGCAGATGATGATGATCCCTTCAAGACGGCCTATTTTTATTTCCCCCGGAACACCGGATCGCTGTATCCAAGCGGCTCGCACACCGAGCACAAATCTGGGCACAATCTCACCCCATAAAGCCCATCATTTACAGGATTTCACTGGAACCGAACTCGATCCGACCCGGGAGCGACCGGAAAGCGGACTCCGCGAAGGAAATGCGGCTTCACGTTTTGTCGCTCTGGAGTGTCGGGTGTGGAAATGGGTGTGCGCGTGTGTGTGCACGATGTTGGGGCGTATGTGTTCGGGAAATTTACGGCCCGTGGGCCAAAGATGCCGTTGTTTGGTGTTTGTTGATTGAATTCATGGCCGC
Source organism: Anopheles cracens (assembly GCA_002091845.1). Classification (NCBI taxonomy): domain Eukaryota; kingdom Metazoa; phylum Arthropoda; class Insecta; order Diptera; family Culicidae; genus Anopheles; species Anopheles cracens. The sequence goes on along the minus strand of KZ070890.1, from coordinate 233,407 downwards.
CGCTGGTAGGGTCGCTTTACATTATTTGCGTCCTTTCTGTTGGCGTTGCGGTAGGGTAGGGTTCGACTGGGGGTTGGATGCCGGGCCGAAGTCCAGCGTGTAGCGCTGGCTTATGCTGGTGTAGCAGTTTTCTTTTCTTCTTTCCGTCCGCTGTCTAGTACACACTGTTTCGGTATTTTATTTCGCCAATCGCTTACGACACGAGCATTTGTTCAAGTGGTTGTCGCGCCGCTTTGGGAATGTCATGGTTTTTTTTTTTTTGGTTTGGTTTTGTACCCGTTGCTCACAGCAATGGGAGTAACCGGGATGGGACCGAATGATTGCATAGATTTGCTGAAGAAGTTCGTTCACCCGACAGCTCGGGAGGGGCCATCAACCACCAACAGCTGATTTTAAGGGATTAAATGGAAACCGGGCGGCAAAGCGGGCAACGAATGGCGTGTGTGCGTGCCGGTGTAAAAATGCAAAAATAAAAACATAAGTAAAACGGATTGATTTCAGGCAGCGTGCAAACACAGTGGAAAATAAAATCAAAACCGTTCGGCCACTCCACTAGGAAACGTAATGCCGAGGGGTTTCGTCGAATTTGTCGTCGTGAGAAGAAGGAGGAAAAAAGCATGAAAACACCAACCAAGCACCCTCAAAAGCGAGAATGGAATTTCGATTTCGCTTCGATTCATTGTTGTTGAGCGAAAATTGATAGCAATTGTTTGGGGTGCTGGTTGCAAGAAAAGCGCACAAAAAAACATAAACGCGTAACTCAAAACATCATGGGTGAACCGACTCCGCTTTAGCATGGCTGGATATTACCATTTTCAGGAGCGGGCAATCGTTTTTCTATGCGATTTTGATTCTGCTTTGCGGTGTTTCAACAAGTAACGATCCTAATTTCTAATGTTTTGATTTGAAAAAGCAATCAAATAAGCTTGGAAAAGACGTAAACAATATGAAATACGTGAGCTACCATGCGCCTCCATCGCGTTTATAAAGGATATATGAAGAAAAGCAGCGGTTGCTAGATTGATGAATGAGACATAAGGGATTTTATCGTTGGCTCGAAATATTTGCCAAATGTTCCTGCTTCTTTCGTTTGCAATAAGTGTATTCAATGTGTTAAAAACAAAAACAAACATAAAATAAACAGGAATGGTATATAACTATAAAATGAATGTTACACATAAATCAAGGTATAGTTGAAACAATCTACTTCATTCAACTATGGCAAAGGGTTCCAGTACATCCTAACCTACAAATACTTCACAATACAAACGGGACGAGGCAAAGCACCGCTAACACTAATCCGAAACCCTCACCAACAAATGGACATTGGGCAATAAGGAAATCGCATAAAATAACCTACCACAAGTAACCTCATGCTTGCGTGCGTCGATAAATTTAACGGGTTTTAAATTTTAACACCGAACCTGTACCAGAAGGTCCGGACCGAAGACCCGGAAGCTGGAGACAGGAATGCGCATCGAGTGAAGAATTTGTGTTGATATAAATTGCTTGCATATTTTGCGTTCGCATTCCGTTACTTCGGCGCAGCGCTATGACAATTGCGGCCACTTTTACGATCACGATTTATGGCGAGATTTTGGGCCTTTTCCGGGCCGACTAAATTGTTTTACTGCTAGGCCTATCGGTTTTACGCGCAACTAATCCGCACACCGACCGGATGGGAATGAAATTCTTCGCCGGAAACAAAGGAATGCAGGTCATTAAAACACGGAATATTTTTTCGTTTGCTATTAACGGATGGATTTTATTTGGTGCCCATCTTCGACCGTTGCGAAGATGACAAATAGAGACGACGATGACGAAATGGAACGGACGATCATGTCATAATTGAAATGTTAATCAAACGAATGCGGCACAGGCTTTTTGTTCGGGTTTGGACCGGTACAACCGGAACTGCCATTTGCGGTGACGAGCGGATGACACAACATGGCGGCAACACGGTAACCACCGTGACGCGGAATCCGTGTCGGATGGTGTTTTTTTTTCGTTAAAGCAGGAATCAAATAGCGAAGTGAAAAAATAAATCTTTTCGGGCTGTCTGAGCAGAACAAAAAGAAAACACGTACACATGGAGAGAAGACAAAGCTTCTTAAAATGGTTGGGAATGAATAATTGCATTCCGCTTATTAATATCGCAGTATGACAGGGGCGTAGGTTTTTTGTTCGAATGAATTAAGAACTCACTCTGGGGAACGATGATTACCTGTCACACGACCAATTTGCCAACGAGAATCACTGTTTCAGGAATGCAGGATGATTAATGACACCGGTAGCGGTGGCAACGGGCCGAAATTATTCGGTCATGATTGCATCGACGTAAATTAACCAATCAAACGTATCGGTTGCTCATCGTGATACGACGTTGTTTTGACTTTCGTTGCGTGTTGTTTTGCTTCTAAAAAACCGGTCACATTTAAGCGCTGTTTCGGTGACGTTTTCATTTGCTCAGCTAAAATTAATTGAATTTGTTAGAATATAAAATTAACTAAATTGTTTGCCATAAGCCGTAAGCCATAAGTGATCTAGTGAAAGTGAAACGAGAAGCTTTGCGTTTTCGATAATATTCAACAAAGGAAAAAAACACCAAAATATGGAGTCTTATTCACCACATGATGGGCCCAAATAAGTTTCATACATTTCCTTCCCATCCCTGACAATTTTCCGATGATTGATGGATGATCGAAGAATGACAGGATAATGCAATTGTTTTCATCTCAAGATAAGCAATTTAAATGCTCAATGTTTTATCTTTTATTGCAGAATATCAAGCATTAAACAGGTCTCACGGTGATAGACACCAATTTTGATGCTTTACAGAAACATGTTGATCAATTCTAATACTTACGCTAACACATCTTCGGCTGATTTCAGCTGCTGAAGCCTAAAGCTCTCATACATACATACTCATAGCCTCTTCTTTGTTCAGAAGCTCAAAAGCTCGCCTATAATAAGCTGTGTCCCAGATGTCTACATTTAGGCGCTATGGACCTGACACACGGTCACTTTCATTCGATCACTGAGGCTAATTTCCAAAAAAAAAATGAAATTAAAGTCATGAAAGCAATATAAAATGAACTTTCTTGACGCAATTTAAGTAATGTCCAAATGCTAAGTTTTTGGAGCTTACGTTGGAGAGCCGCTTGCAATTTATACAGCGCTTTTTAAATGTTTCTATTTC
>KZ070890.1:213419-227155 GCA_002091845.1 Anopheles cracens | reverse complement strand
CCATATTGAAAGGATATAAGATTGTATAGGTTCCGTAAGGCGCTTGCTTGTTGTAAGCCCAACGCAAACGATTCCTCTCGAAAGTGCATCCCAAAACTTCCAGCTTCCAGCTCAAGTTTCGATGTGCATCTTGTACATGCTTTCCCTTTCTCACACGTTCCCCCTCTTCCCATCACCCTCCACGTGTCGTGCTGCTGGCACCGTGAATAACCGTCCGCATTGCTCCGGCTCCGCGCAAAGCCCCATCCTGTTCTTCGCCGAGTACAGCGTGCAGCCGTACCTGGACGGTAGCCGGGCGGCGATGTGTCTGACGAAGGCGTCGAACGGCTGGACGTTCACCTTCTTCCTGATGACGATCTCGCTGTTCTTCGTGCTGCCGCTGGTCATCCTGGTCGTGCTGTACGCCATCATCGCCCGCAACCTGATCGCGAGCGACCGGTCGCGGCTGAAGATCCGGCTGAGCAAACCGGAGCTGAGCCACAAGGCGCGCAAGCAGGTGGTGCTGATGCTGGGCGCGGTGGTGCTCGCCTTCTTCACCTGCCTGCTGCCGTTCCGCGTGCTGACGCTCTGGATCATTCTCGTGCCGGAGGAAACGTTCCAGCAGCTGGCGCCGGAGCGGTACTACAACCTGCTGTACTTCAGCCGCATCATGCTCTACCTCAACTCGGCCGTCAACCCGATCCTGTACAACCTGGATGTGCGGTTTCCGTTGTGTTATGTTTTAATTTTAGGAGAATTTAATTTATTTTTAACACGGCTAAGTATGTACGCGCGCGGCTACAACGAACTACAAGTTATGAACGTGCGCGTGTTGGATATACACAATAAATCGACGCGTCGGTCGGATGAGAATGAGAAGAGATTTTGTTTATTTTATTGATTGTTAACCTGTGAATACTTTTGATGGTTTCGGAGCAATTTCAATTGCGAATTTTAGATCCGTAAACGATTTCATCATGATAAAGAATATGATGTTTTCCCCTTGTGGAAATTGTGGAGATATCAAACTTCGGCGTCATGTTAAGGCCCTTATTTTTGGATGTATAGTCTCTTTTTTAATTTTTTTCTAATTCAAAGGTTTTTTTATTGGAATCTGATCTGATCTTTGAGGGCCATGGATAATTTTGCTTAGATAGAGGGTAATTTTGCTTAGATAGACAATTTCCTCAAATTTTGGATGTATTTTGTTGCAATTTGGCTTGAATGTTTAGAAAATAATCAAAATATTCCGTTTTTCCCTAACCTACTGATTTTTTCTTCCTTCAATCCCTTCAAAAGCAAACTTCATCGGGTAAAAGAAGGAAAAATTAGAAAAAGAGCAGGAAAAAATAAAGGAAATGTTAGGCTCACTGGAGAATGACGTTTCTATTTTGTTAAAAATACTAAATTTTCATAATTTTCCAATAAAATGATTCGCCAAGGTCTTCAACAGACCAAATGAAAAAGGTTGAATATGGCCAGTGTCAACATGACCAGTCATGGTTGTCAAAGGAGCATGTACCAAAGTATGTTGTATATTCTTTGCATATACATCTCGAATCCAGTTGAAATAAAAAGCGGATAAATGGCATAATAAATAAATAGGAAACCCCAAGCACCTCATTTTCTTCACATGTATTTACAGATTCGGTCAAACTTCCCAATTATGCTTATTAAAGACCATTAAAGCACTCCATTAGAGAACGAGATTTGGGTTTTAAAAAAATACAAAACAGCCTCGTGTACAGATGTACATTGCGAGAGTAAATTTCTGCCCAAATCGGCCATCATAAATTAGTTGGATTAAAAACATCAATTGAACGTTAAATCGAAACGTTGCGATGAACTTACAACGAGGTATTTGTTTACACATTTCCCGTTGCAGTGATTGATTAGTTTTTTCGCCAAATTCGCCCGCGGACGGTTCTCTCCGTTTGCCATTTCCGTCTGGCGTCCGTCTCCGAGCAGAAGCATGGCTGAAGCATGCGAGAATGGGAAAAAGGAAACAAGCACGTTAAAGCGGTGCTTCTTCTTTTGTTTCACAACGTGTTCGTATCATGACATTTCTTGCGTAATAGTCTTCGATGCGGCACCGGCTTACACTTTGATTGACAAACATTAAAAAACGATGTTAACATGCGTAATGCCAGTGCAAACGAGCGAATTATGACATTGTGCGGGTGGGAAATGGATTATGCGTGCTTCTTCGCGTGTCCAAAGCCGTACATACATCTTTCCCAATCCGTTGTGAGTTTCACACATTCCGGCACAACAAGCAGCGACAAACATTTGTCGCACTCACGCATCCCACACCGGGTGACAATATTTCGGGCAGCTCGGGCAGTGCTTTGGCAGTGCTTTCCGACCGGGTGACCGGGCGCCCATAAATAAAACCGAACCTACCCAGCAAAACTGTTCGTCGCTCCCTTGATCCGACAGTGTAAAGCTGGGTTCCAAAATAATAGAAAAAAACTCCCGTAAAAGTTATCTCCATCCGAACGATCCATCTGAACGCGTGCGGGAATCCGAATCTCTGCCGCTGACAGCTTTGGCAGGACGCTGTATCCGATGACCGGATTGGGGTCTCGGTTCGTTTCTGCGGGGAAGCACAACTTTGCTTTTGACATATGGTCCGGTTTCGCTTGGACACGGTGTCGAATTCAAATCACTTTGCGCCTGATCGTGCGACACGGTTCGGAAAGTGTTTTTGCGGGCGGAACCCCACCGTTTATTGCGTTGAAAAGGGCGTAGTATTTAGCACGAATTAGAAAGTGATAGCGTTAGATGTTAAAAAAGATGTAAATTGAATGATATGATTAGACTTTGGTACGGTTTTTCAATGCGAAATAGCGCAGTGCAATATCTCACACTTCTCGTGTTCCACTCCCACGTGTTTTCACATGTTCACTTTCACTGCGCGCCGTCGTTACGACGTCTCTCGCTGAGCTCACTTTCGCACTTGCCCCAGAGTAAACAGTAACGTCGCCGTCGCATTCAATTAGAAGTTTGCTCATAAGATTATTGTGCAATCACGGGCGTGATCGGCGTTTAACACGAGTCTTTGTAAATGTTTGGAGCGGAATGGTCGTGAACTGTGTGTTACGCAGTGGCTGCGCATGTATTATAGTAGCAGTAGTAGTAGTAGTAGTAGGTTGACGTTTAATAGAGATTAGTGTTGATCGAAGTAGGCAGCCGAAATGCCTCACCACACAGTAGCTTCGTGGATTGATATGTTACCGGAATGCGGAAGAATGGGTAAGGATGACTTATTTTAACCATTTTCTTTCTAGATATATTTTAAATGTTTACTAAATGTTTCACTACACACTAAATTACTCTCAAACAAATTACATCGCAGTCAGCATGTAACATTTCCACGCCTTCCACGCACATTTCAACACCGCACCCGTTCTCCAACGCCCTGCAAGAGTACTGTGCGTGCGATAGGATAATCCCATAATCCACGGGGTAAGTATGAGCATAACAATGGCCTCATAGGCACACAAAACAATCGACTTGCGGCATGACGAGGCACCGCGCACACATTCCTTGCTCGAAACATTCTTTACTCCGCAACGATTAACTGCAGACTTCTTCCATGGTGTACGCGAGGGCAGCTATCCTTCTGACAATGAAATATTGCCGGTCTGGTGACACTTTACGTGCTAGTGGGTCACAAAATAAAACAACAATGAAAGGCGCGTTCCACCCAAAAACGATTCCTCCCACGTTCCGTACAAATCACCATGCGTCTCCATGTTAAGCGGGAGCAAAACTATTTCCCGCAATGTTTGCACTGGCCGGCCTTTTAAAACCCGGGGCCCGAGTATGGTCGTAACTCAAACGCCAACTACCATTTGACGTTTTCAATTTGCACCGGAATTTGTACGGGAGCTTTTTGCAAGCGGATTTTTAGTTGTCGCTCAAAATTAGGACCTCAAGTTCTGTCATGTGTGATGGATACAAGTTGGGGAGGATTATTTGATTAAACAATTTGAAATTAAAATTGTTTCCATTCTATTTGGAGCCTCCCATGTGGCTCTTCTTCTAGGCGAGTATTTTTCCATTGTCAAAGTTTTCCGCTTGACAGTACAGCGCAAAAAAAAAGTCATTCACAGATTTGAACCGAACTCATAATCACGTAATCAATTCAGCTATTCCGCACCATCATTACGACGGCTTTGAGCAGCATAATTTTGCGTATGCATGGCTCGTGGAAATGTCTAAACGAAAACTTGAACCATAAAATACTTTCAGCGAGTGCAAGAGAGAAAAAAAACCCTCGAACAATGCGAACCGACGCGTGCCGAAATTGCGTACAGCACCGGTACGGCTCATACGACCATTGGCACTGGAAAAAAGCACACCTCCACAACAGCGTTCCCCGGCTGTTGTGCTGCTTGTTTTCATTTCTCCCCAAACAACCCAAATGCCAGCGGAAAAGTTTGCGCGAGGATAGTAGCAACGGCGGTGGCAGCAGCGTTCGACGCCCGACGGTGCAGTTTCAGCAGCCTCCGGTCAGCGAACAGTGGCACCCGAGCCAAGGTACGGGCACGAGGCGTCACAGTAGCATCATATCGATCCGTGCCGTACCGTGTCCGATTGGGACGACGGTGAACAGTGTGGACGGAGCAGCAGGAAAGCAGGATCGTCCACCGCCCGTCAGCTTGGTGCACGAAAACGGACACAAGATTGCGGAAGAAGAGGAAGAGGACTTGGGGGAGGAGAAAGCGATCGGGGAAGGAGGTGTTGCCGGCAACTACAGCAACACCACACCACAACCTCAACAACTACAACAACCACTGCCAAACAACAGTAACGGTTTCCATAGGATTAAGGATAGAGTTAGGTTCAACGGTTCACGGCACGCGTACCGGGCGCGGCTGGATTTTCACCACTACCGCGGTGGCTGCGTGGGCCACGGTCAACTCACTGCCATCCCGCCGGCCGAGGCGGACTCACGCACGGACGACACCCAGCCACCACCGGACGACAACGACAACGAGCAACGACACCGAAGCAATGACAATAATCACTTCTCGCTACTGAAGGCCGCCACGGCCACGGCGGTGGTGGTGATCGTGGCCACCGGCACCGTGCAGCTCGATCAGGCCGAGCATCAGCACATCGATCCCGGCGGCAATAGGCCCGGGTTGGAAACGGAATGGATCTGCGCGGAAGGCAACGGAAAGGAATCACCGACGGCGTGCATGGCACCGTCCGTCGGTTCAACGGAATGTGATATTTAGCTCGCAAGCAAGCACAGAACGCGGTTTTAGAAAGGGAAACAAACGGCGCTAGCGAATAGGAAGCGTACAGTTGTAAACTGTTGCGGCGGAATTGGAATGGACTGCATTTGCTCCTACCGAAAGGGGCGGGAAAGGCGTTATGAACGTCGCAATGCTTTATTTTTCTGTGTGCAATTGGTGCAAGTGGTGCTCTGCGGAAAGAAAAGGGGAAATGGGAATGAAACGGAACGGCCGGGGGAAGCGGATACAAAGTATTCCTCTGTATTGTACATTCGAAACAATTTATACACACGTACACGTACACAAAGAATCCGTAGAATAGAATGCTGAGGTTTTATGTGTAAAATTTGTCCACAATAAAAACCAACAAAAAATACTAACAGATCGTGATGGCCACGGCTGCAGATTCATAACCGTGTTGGCGTGGAGATTCATTTGGTTGAGAAAACAAAATAAACCTCTTTCGGTTACTCGAAATGTGAATATTGCTTTACTGAATGCTGAACTGATAATATCAAAGACGTACGGACAAGTAAACCGTGAGCAATCGCTTCTCGCAATCATCCGCACGCATCAATACCGCTTATCACGATTGCGCGTTCCATCATCGGCGAGCATTCCAACCGAGCAACTATAAAATCACTTTTATAGCTTTATTCCCTCTCGACGTCGCTGCACACAGACACGCGAGCGATTTCGTCAAACTTCCGGTAAACAAATCACCCACGAGCTAGGATAAGTGGCTTCCAGCCGTTTATCTGCTATCGGGGCACGCTCCGAAGCCCCCCGCTTTTATTGCGCACTGCGCATTCTTTTGATACTTCCGCCGAACTTTATTCTCCACGCGCCAACCAGACGTCTTATCTCGTCCATAATGCGGCGCTAGGATGTGTCTAATTATGAACGAAGCTTCTGCGCTTCGCGAGCATCGAAAGCACTTCCTGAATGAAAGCCTCAAATGATGGTGACTCGGCGTAGGCGTCTAGCGACATAAATGGCTCTTAATTATTTGAACTTGATTACCCACGGGAGAGTCGTTTATCAAATTTTCCTCGCGTTGCGCCCGGCCCGGTGGTGATGGTTTTTCGGTGGAGAATGCTAATTTTCTTTAGATTGCCAGACAGGAAAACAGGCAGGTAAGCGGGGTTTTTATGTCGTTTTAATATTATTTCGTTAAAAAAAATTACACCAGTCGGATGGAAGAAGATGGTGGAATAAATTGTGCCTAAGTCTCATAAATACAGCACCGATGAAACACCTCTGCGTCCATCGGATGCATGGAGGGAGGGGCGTGAGGGGATGAATCCGTATTAAGTAGACGGGTTTAACTAAACTACTCTCCTGTGTGCAGTACTACGCATGAATACTGCTCCGTTTAGAAGCGCAACTGTCGCGAAACCAGGGCGATCGTTACGATGCGTACGTCTCCTTAAAGCGTCGTTGCACGTGTTGGTACGCGTTGTAGATCCTGTAAGTGCAGCACAAAACCATTTGTTAATCATTTGACACGAGAAGTTAACGAAGGAATCCATTCGTGGTGCGGATTGCATGCTTTGTGGCGCCAACTCGCAAAGCATGCCGTTCACACTACCAATCATCTCCGTTAACCGTAGAAAGCGTCGTAAACTCACTTGGACTTGGCATTTTTAAAGGACTTCTTTCGTCCTTTGGTCTTTTTCTCCTCTGAATCAAGCGAATTGGAGGAGCTGGACGTTGGCAGATCGATCGGTGCGATCGATATGCAGTTGTCTGGTGGTGTAAAGTGGCGTAAAGAGAAAATAATAACAATGTAATGTTTTCTAACAAGAAACAAGAAATACACTCAACCCTCCCCTTACCTGGATGGACGAAAAATGCCAACGAATGACGGCCGCGCGTACGGATCGTTTCCTCCTGCGGAATGATCACCCGGTGCTGCAGCGCACAGATCTTCTCCCCCGTCCACGTCGACAGCAGCTCGCCGGCATTGATCAGGATGGCGCCGGGCAGGTGGCCGACCCGCTTCCACCGATCCGTCCCGGGCAGCTTCACCTCCAGCCCGCCCTCGGAGTCCTGGGCGAGCAGCGTGAACGTGCCGTAATCACAGTGCGCCCCGCACCGGGTCACCAACTGTTGCTGCTGTTGCTGCTCCTGCTCTTCCTGTTCCTGCTGCTCGCGCACCTGCGCCCGGTAGTCCTCGGGCAGCGTCAGGTCGATCTCGTCCTTCGTACAGCGCTGCTGGCTGTACTTGCACGTACCGCGCAGCAGCTCGTTCTTGCCGTCATCCTCGATCAGCGGCGGGTAGTAGAGCAACCGGAACGTGGACTGGTTTTCGCTCTCGCCGTCCAGGATGTGGCGGTGCTTCTCGATGAAGTACCCGTACGGCAGCTCCATGCCGACCGCCAGTGCCTGCAGGAGCAGCGCCGACAGCCGCTTGAAGTCCGTCGCCAGGTCGGACACGTGGTCCCGGAAGCCGGGCAGCGGTTCGTCCGGCAGCACACCCTCCGCCTTCAGCGTGCAGATGTTGAACGTATGGCGGAGGTCCTTCGACTTGCCGTCGAACCGCTCCTGGCCGGGTTTGATGTAGCCGTGGTTGGTTTCACCCTTGCGCAGGTAGGTCTCCTTCGTGCCGTCGGAAAGTTTGCAAAAATCGTCCAGGTGGCCGTACAACTGCTTCATCTGTACAGAGAGAGAGAGAAAGAGAGCGAAAGGGGACGAAATGAGTTATCAATGTTTAGTACCGCGCCGCATTTTCATCATAAAAATATTTCGCTTATTATCGTCGGGCCACAAAAGAAAACTTTTCCGCAAAAACGAGTTGAACGAACCCACCAAAACGACCGTCTCCATCGTCCTTTTTCATGCAGTATTTAAATCTTCCCCGCGTGACAACGACAGACAAAGCCCCCTCAAAAGCAGGCTGACGATACCAGCACACAGGTCCTTACGATTACGGTCGTTAAATGACCGTCTCCATGACGCCTTGACAATGTTCCGTCCGACGACGACGATGGGTCGTGCATTGACTATCGTTTACTTGTTTGTGATACTAATTCCCTTACAATTTGGTGGATCGTAAAGCAATAAAGTTTGGGTCTCGTCGCTCACAAAAACCGGACTTGGTTACTCACTCGCGCGCGCACACACACACACAGATCGTCCTCGACATCGGTTTATCGTTCATCATTTACTCACGCGAAAATGATGAACGCATTTGCCGATGAACTTCGCCAACAGCGCCGTTTTACGGCTCCTTCCCCCGGATGTGCCTAATCCGCCTCCCAGTTTCAGTATAGCTTCTGGTTTTGTTGTTAAACAAACAGCTTTAATTTGTGTTACGACGTACCATCTAGCCCTCTCTACACGCTCGGCTCGTTTGTACCGATCCCAACCCAAAAGTCGTTGTTCAAATGGGGCGTCGTTTGTCCCACGTGCTTGATGATTGTAAGCTCCTCGTCTTCCTGATCTCCTCTGTGTGTGTGTGCTTGTTTCTGCGCGGCTCCATCTCATCACTACAACTCCCCGCCCGTTGTGTCGAACCATTAAAGCAAGGTGTACGAAGCGTAATTCCCCTTGGATCGGTGACAGCCAAAGGTTGTAGGATGATGATGGTGATGGTGGAATGTTTTGAAATTAAAATTTGGCCCATTCCACCGAATCACAGGAGTCCACAACTTGTGCAACTGCGACAAAAGCTTTATCGTGAAACGCGCTGAGAAGTCACCATCAAAGCAACCGTTGGAGGAAGCAAGACGCTCTATTCGGAACAGCGACGAAACGAGGTTAAAGTTTAAGGTTAAGTGTCGCGTGTCTTAATGGACCGAAACCGGTGTCTGAGCGCTCAGAGCGCTGGCTACAGTTTGCGCGTACGTCTATCTACACGCCACACGTCTGGGGCGGTTGGACACCGATATTTGAAACCACGGGTCCCATTAATATCGAAATATCGCGGGCTAAACAAAAGGGCAACGCCAGACATACACACACCAATCGGTAACATCAAAGTTGGCGTTCTGGTGAAGGGAGAACAAACATCTGAGACTTTGCTTCTGTGCTTGTCGATATCCCCGTGACAAGAGCTAATTGGAGACATTAAAGTGCTTCTTAGCATTGTGTTACTTATTCATTCACTCGTCCATAAAGAGGTTTGGAATGCACAAAAGCAAGAAATTCATCAATGCTTGAAAATGATACGTTTGCTCAATCTTAGATCGGTTGCCACGAACTCCACAAATGAACACTCCACCCGGTCCTTTCGTCACGTGATCCTTATCTAGCTACAACCTTGTGCACGGTGCCGTAAATCCCATCGCAACCGATGCATCACGCTAGTGCCGAGACCCAGCTCAAAGGTAAACGCATTACTACGACGTAAACACTTGGCGCGCTTAAAAGCCGATCGTTATCTGTCCGAAAATGCTACCTCCATCCGCCGACGTTCGGCTTACACACAGCACCACCTGCCTCATTATGGATAATGTTATTCGCCGCCCATCCAGCAGGGAGCAAGTTCAATGTCGTGTCTCCGCTGCGTTGGCCAAGCGCCGGCCAGGCAAATAAAGGAAGTGATTCCGGAATCACAACCTGTGACGCACCATCCCACCAAGCAGTCGATTCGTTTCTTCCAGACGCTCGGCAGACGCTACTGCAACACTGGTGTTTATCGTCTAGACCGGTGGCGCATAAACAAAAACCGACAACATCGGGTCCTAGGAGCGGTCCGAATCCTTTCCGCGGTGGAGTCGGTGGAGTTGTCGTTATGATGAATTATGATCGACCCGGGTTTTTTGTTCTTCTTTTCTTTCTTCATCACTAGCTCCATCCGGCAGTACCGGTTCGTGCCCGAATGGATTGTTTACCAACAGAAAAGGGTTCCGGTGAGCGTGCGTTCCAAGGGAAGCGCGCCGTTTATTGCTACCGAAGTTTTGGCTGCTTTGATGCGAACCGGACCGGGAGGAAACCGTGGAAACCAAATTCCGCTGCGGAGGTGGTTGCATTTGCAATCACACAGCAGACGCACGTAACAACAAAGCAATACAAGAAACAACAATTCGTGGCGCTTGTTTTGCTCTTCAGTTTACACCTTGCGCGCCCCGGTCATGATATGTCCGGTCCGCCACGCTTGGTTAGCGATCGCACGGAAATTTGTGTTAATTGAAGAGACACAGACGTCAATCGCGCGATTTGAACCCGCCGGCACCGCAGATAATACGCAGTTGTGGAGGTTGCCGTAATCCTTTGCGAAAAGCGGACGGCTTAAGATACCGGAAGCTACTGGACGTAACAAAGGATAGACGGTGTGATTAAGCCAGAAAGATTATCGCAAGGTTTCCCCCAGTGTCTTCGGCTGGAGTTCATTATGGGTACAGGAAACTCGCTGACCGCGGGTCGACTGTGTGCTTCTTATCAAAAATCGGACAACATCACGTGTGCCGCGTTTCCTGCATGTGCGTCAGGGTTTTGTTGTATACAAACTTTTTTTGACACCTCAATTGCATTTGAACAGACATTGCAGTGTGAGGGACGACATGGCGTCGCTTTGCTTATGACTTTTATTTACAATCGTGGAGAGGATTTACAGAGGGAAGATTATCTCGCACTTCCTTCTTCGGACGGATAGTGTTTAATTATCGCAAAAATATTGCGTTCCGCTAATTGAACGAAAAATAAATTAGTGTTTTTGAAGCGAACGCTAAGCTTACCTTATCCTCCGAGATCCCATGATTAACCAGCAGCGCTATACCCTTCTCGCTGAGCGCTTTGTGTAGCTGGTGTCCGACGCGATTCACCACCGACCGGATTGGACATTCCTCCGTACCTATACGGTAGCGGCAGCAGCAACATGAAACGAAACGATAGAATGAGAGAGCAGTAGGAAATTAGAAGTGTGCACACTCGAACGGAATTACGGCCACTAGTTGCTCCCGCCGGTCCAACTGGCAACTGGTGTCCGAACTGACAAGGTGGAAGTACCGAAGGGATGGAGTAATTTAGTTTTTGTGCTTTAATTACAATAATCTTACGCGACACGCGACTCACGCGCTACGAGACGGTTGATGGAACGACTATCGAACTGGAGATCATGAAGTCCAATTCACTACAGTCTTTTATAGAATTAGCATGCAACTTCACAGCCTGCTTGTTTCAAGCAATCTAGCAACATTCGAAAGCCTACTAGATAGTTGCAATGTAACGAACTCTGTTCACTGTGCTCTGGGATCAGTATCATAACTATAATTTTTACCTCTGCTATCGCAATGGAGTGCTTGGAGCGATATTACGATGGAGAATCTACGAATGTTATGATTGGAATATCTAATATCAACATTGAATTCTAACCAGCACGTGACAGTCTCCGTCGACTAGACACTCCGAGAACAAGAATTCACAACTTGTCACCGCATCAAAGCAGGCTGTACACATTCCAAGAACGTTACTTATTCATTCGCGGCTAAAAATAAATAAATAAATGATTAGATAACCCCGCGCTACGGTTTCGCACGATCCGGGCGCGGGAGGGCCGCTTTACGTCTTCTACTTCCACATGTGACGGAGCACACTTCAATAGCGGGACGCTTCAATGCCAGCTGACAGTTCGATACGATTTCACGAACTCCCGCGCACAGGGCGGTCGGATTATTTGCCGCCGTCTCTTCTACGCCGTTGCAATCCCATGTTTTTTTATTCCTGAATTTACTTTCGGTTACGAAAAACTTCTCAATCAAACGTTCAAACGACTGCGCTGCCACCGACTGTGCGTTTAGCATCTTCACTTCCACATGAACGACCTCTTGGGGTAAGGGGGCGAAATTTAATTCCCACATCCTTACGTGGCGACGGCAGGGCCAGCAGGATGGGGCTCCATCATTCAGCAGAGACACACTTGCTGACACGCTGACATGTTTCTTGGGGCCGCTGGTTTGAGTGATCGCTGACATTAAACGACCACCAAAACGAAGTACAAAGTGGCGATGCGGGTATGGTTTTAAGATTTCAATTCGCACCATTTCCGGCGGAAGCGGGCAAGGAATGAATAATAAAAGTACGCCAGAGACAGTTTACAGCGCTGATACGACAGTTTGATAAGAAATCACCGACCCGAGGCGTGATTCAACCGAAATGCGTCTTTAAGGAGAACCTGCACCGAACACGACTAGCTTCTGACGCATTGACCTAGGTTGCGAAACTCAATTCGGGACGTCCGACTTCCGAACCTTAAAGCTACCTGACTTGTTTGTTCGAACATAACCATAAGAGCGCACAGCAAAAACTGTAAAACGCACAATTATGACGAGAGAAGTAGCTCCCAGAACCACCCAAAAACCGCAAATTATTTACGACAAGTTGACGCTTTGCCGGCGCAATATTGGTGCGGTTAATAAAGCGAGACGTAAAAAGGAATAAAGAGGGGAAAAAACGCATTTCATGCACATTTTTTACTACTCCATTAAAAGCCGACGACGCACGGCGGGGGCGGCCCCGTCGTATTGACCAGCGATGGAAACCGGCCCACGAGGCGGAAAAATAAGGTCAACACGCTGGGCGGTGAGATCGGCTGGACCGGAGGGCGAGGTGATTAATATTTCTTTCCTATCGCAGTTTATCATCTCCCCTGCGCGACTCTGCGAACCATAGCATCCAACCAGTGTCCTCCCATCACTTATCAATGCGATGATGACGATGTTGATGTCCTTTCGAAGCGGTTGGGCGTTCGTCGGCACGCGAATCTTGACCCCCGACACACACAAAACACACACCGCATGACTTCCGAGCTTCCGAAAGGGACCGATTATCTAGGCCACGATCACCGGACACGGCCACCTCGGCCGTACACTTTATCGCACCTATCATCATCATCATCATCAACCGGGCCGCCTCCCCGGTCGCTTATCGGAGAGAGAACCTTGCCCTGATGCGGTGATGATATGAAACATCTTTATGGGCAGCACAAGGCGCCGACCGAAAGCAATAGTTAATGCGATGCGAAAAGAGCGGCAATTAATCATAGCCGAATGCCTGCGAGAACTAGCGTCTTCGATTGGTTGGTGTCTGAAAGAACAAAATTTAGCCCGTGATACGAACACGGCTCCCCGGGCGGTTATTACACGTTACAAGGTACATCATCGTTCGCTCACCTTCTCACCAAACGCCTCAAGAGCGCCCCGACCGAAACGGATTAGATTGTTATCGCACCCGAAGGAGTCGAGAAGGAGGAATGTGTGCTCTCGAATGGGGACGTACCAGTTTCGCCGCTGATAAGCGGCGTGAACAATCCCAGCCGAACGAAATCTCCAACGAAAGTGAGTTGCTATCTGATAAACACGATCCCGCGCCCCGCATCTGCAGCGTCCGGTGGGTTGGAATGGGATTTATTTTTAACGAAAATACACGCGATAAGGAGGATTTGCGCCTCTCGGAAGAGTGCTTCGGTGTCTCGCACTTTGTAGAAGTCCGAAATTATGCATCATACTTATTTAGTTGCTTATCATGCGCTACCTTCGCTTCGGTTGCCGGTCTTGTGAAGATTTA
>KZ070890.1:206266-213409 GCA_002091845.1 Anopheles cracens | reverse complement strand
TCATTACCGTACACATGATCGTGCCGGAAAAGATCGAATGAACGCCCCTCTGGAAAGGTACAACCTCGTTCCGGAGGTGTACAAAGTCCGGATGACCTTCCCCCACCCAACACTGTGGCGGTCCCCAACGGTGGGATGATTTACGAAGCGAGTGATTTCGATGAGGGAGACGACGACCGTCCTGAGGCCGTCATAAAACGATAAACTCGCATCGCAAATCTACCGCCGAAGCCGCCGATTTGTTGTGGCCAATGCAGATAGGGGACGGTGTGAGTGTGTGTTAGTCTCTTTTTTTGATGCTCGTAGCATGGTGTTCGATGATAAGTGCCCATTTTTGGATGAGAGAAGCAAAAGACGCCGACTGGACGGAAGACTGGAGAGGGAAATCCCCGATTTTATAGCGAGCATAAAAGAAAGCACCGGTATGCACACACTCACAACGTTAAGGACCACTTGAGGATATTGATTTTTAATGGCCACGATACGATAAATGTACAATGCACACCACCACGCGGCGCAGATGGGACAGGTTGTGGTTGTGCTCGGGAATGTTTTCAAAGCAATAAAGATGCTTAAAATAAACAATAACTGAGGAATTCATTAGCTATCGAGATGATGTGAATTTATTGGGTCGCCGAAATTAGCAGCATTAAGCAATAATTAACAGAGAATTCCTCAATAATTAACCTATCTGTTCCAGTTTGAAAAAAGCTTTTTATTCCAAAAAATCTTTCTTATATTGGCAGGCCGATCGCACACACAAAGCTTCTCCAAAGCCCTCAGAAAATGTAAATAAATTCATACCACGATCGCGTCGAACGCGTCGTCTCCGGCGTCCCCCCAGACAAACAAGCGTTTATTAGCGTCCCAGTCAAATGATTGGGACACGAAAATGGTTAAACTAAATACCCACTGCCTGCCGCCCCGTGGCTCGAAACCTGTGCTTCTTCCTCCCGATACCATAAATGTGCCAATTTTCTCTTAGCGCCTCCCAATTAGAGATCAAGCGATGGGGGCACATCACATGTACGGCAGCACGTTTCAAGCGCCGGTCCGGTTCCAAACTTCTTCACGTGTTTATGATTAGAGCTGAGTAACGATCGTGAGTGTCTTATCTAAGGGGCCTAAAGGGGAGGTGATCTTCGCAATATCAATGCGCGAGCGGGACGCGCAGGCGTATCGGATGCAATAAAATGTTTAACATTCTAATCAGCATTGTCAAGCACGATCGCTAAGTGCTTTTTTATGTCCGCACGGTCTGGTGCAAGTATGAAGCGGATATTTCTATCCCATTAAAACGTATCAAAAACCTATTCGATGTAATAATTTTGTGGATTTTAGGTAGCTATATGACTTAGAATAGCCGAAACTAAAATGGGATGTTAAGGAACGGACGGAATTCCATGCCCTGCCAGTGGTGAAGAAGAGAAAGACAATAACATTGATGGTACGCGCAAGAATGCTGGCAGGCGGCTGGACTTATCACAATCTGAAGAAGCGGCTCTGTTCAGCAAACCATTGCGAAAGAAACTACGACTTTATATAACATTCTTGAATTCAAATCTGACGAAGACCTCCTCAGCCGGATTTGTCAAGAAAACGTGCTTCATCAGTAGAAAGACGACGGGCAACCAAATCCACAAAGATATCGTGAGGGATCGGTGTACTAGAAAAATATAAACAAATAAACATCTACATAAACAAATTCAGTTTCGAAGTCTAGAACGAAATCTTGACATACCCGCGTTTCAAGCTTTGCAAATCAAAAACTGAATCTTAATCTGAGGTTTACTCGAAAGAAATGACACACCTTCACCTTCAATCAGAATTCCAATCCGGGATCCGGATCTAGGGGAATCTAATTCCATATTGGCCCTACTAGACAACATGGGCAGATGAGACTCGGATTGAGATGAATATATTGTCTGCGAGATCCGCTTCTGGGACAAGGCGTTTTCTGCATGTCAAGGTCGCGATGTAGTTGTAGCTCCTAACAAGTAAGCTTGCAGTATCAAATAACAACCGATTGTTGAAATCTTTCACTGTTCTTTTTGCCAGAACCTCTTGAGCTTTGGATACGTTTGATAAATGTTTCCTATTCTTCTGTATGATAAAAACAAATATATCCGCTGTAAATGCCTACAGTGAAAGCAGCTATAAACGGAACCGCAATCATTTAAACATTACATACTAGCTCTTCGCTGGAACGATAGCAGCGTAAGCTTGTAGATAAAGCTGCAGTTGGATGCAATGTTTGCCACCGCGCTTAGTAATGCGATGAGTAATCGAAACATATGCCACAACCGATAGTCTGCCGCAAATGTACACAAGTGGCAAAGTTGGAAAACATTAATTTAAAGCAGAGAAATAACGCAACTGCTGAGCGATGCTGTAAACAGCACAATATGTCAGCGTTTTGAACACGACGATGAACTATTATTCGCGTAAACGATCGCACTAAAAAACAAACAAGCGAACGTTTGTTTGGTCTACACCGGAAAGCACTAACCGGTGTGCTATTTTTATTTATAAGGTTAAAACCCTCCGTCCCCCAATGAGGGGAACAACTTTAAGTTTTGATCACTCTAGTGATTTCCCCCCGGTGCGTGTAAGTGTAAATATTTGAACAGGGTACTTGAGGATTCCCAATACAAAACAATGATCTCGAGTACGTCCCATCGTGGCGGACGACTTCAAAACAAGCTTCGTTGGTTGGTAAATGTGACTAGACACTAGAATGACAGCACAATGCACAACACAACAGAATCATCCCTTCAGTTGCTTAACAAAGTGCTGCTTTTGCCTCGCTCCGGAACTTTACATAACTACGATCCGTTTAGTTGGTGGGGGTTGGGAATGATGATCGTTCGGCGGAGCGATTAAAGCGATTTGTCAAACAGACAGACACGCATTCAGCATCCGCGAACTCACACGATGACGCAGCAGCACAGCCGATCTTCGTTCGTCGATCGGCGGCAGCAATGAACCACGGCCATCGGCGGGTCGCGATCGCGTGCGCATGATGAAATGAACACGAATTGTCGCGAACGCCCCGTGTGGACCGCGGTAGCGTGTTCACGATGCTTCACGTTCTGCGTCTGTCCCTCTATCTATCTCGCGTCCCTCCCGGTGGGACAATGATTCCGGGATGGGAAAGGCTGGAGGAGAGCGGCTCGCGCACAAACACACACACACACACGCATCCACGGGGCGATCGTGTCGAGTCAATCGAGTTACAATTCATTTGCAAATGGGGTTGTGGCCTTTCTCATCGGAGCCGTAATCGAGTGATCGGGAGGGTGTGTAATTGATGTGTGTGGTGCGCTCGAAAAGTGCACGAAACGCTGCCGCTGTCACTAACGAGACGAAGGGCTTCCTGGGCGATCGAACCGATCGCAGACGCGCTCGTTGCTTGAACAGCAGATGTAGGATGGATGACTGCAACACAGAAATAGATAAAACCTGCTCCGCAACCACGGAGGGTTCTTTCGGGTCTGTCTCTCTATTGCAATTAGTTTGTTGCTACGCACTTACCACAGTGTGCGAGATCGATGATCGGTATTTGACTCTTGGACAGCAGCGTGTCAACCTTCTCCTCGGTGGCTTTGTTCTTCAGCATGTTGGACGGCTCTGAGCGAACGCGCGGCTAATGAGTGCTCAGAGACCTCGCTGAAGACGACACACGCAGCTCTGCTGACGTTGTAGTTGGCGCTAATGATCGATGGATAGCTCACTGTCCTCCTCAAGGTTTCCTTACGGCTTGTGTTGCCTCTGTTACCTGTGCAGCTCAAAAACGGTGCAACTATTATACACGACGGTCGCGATCGCGTGCTCGTGCGCGTGTGTGTTTGTGTTTTTATGTGCGTTTGCGCTTTTGTTTTCACCACACCAACACACCAAACAGATCGCACTCCACTGTGTGCATTCGCCAGTACAATTTCACTTTTACGGACGAGAGTTTTGGGGTGTGGGCGTTGCGGCAAGTTTTATGCTGTACGCGCTGCTCGTGTTCCACGGCTTCTTGTTCCAACACTCCTGTTGTCAGTGCGTTGCATAGACGCGCTTCTGCAGCATTCCAACGCTACTGCGCTTCGTTGCCGTGGTGATGATGACGATGGTAGTGCTGCTCCTTTTGCATGCCTCCTCCGCTCTCATTTCCTCGTTCGTTTCGTTCGATGCTGACGTGACACGGAAAAGCACGCACGCACGACTGGGGGAATCACTTCACCCGCCCCTAACAAACGCGACGTTTATAGACGGTGGGCGATACGCACGACTGGGGGAATCACTTCACCCGCCCCTAACAAACGCGACGTTTATAGACGGTGGGCGACTGACGACGGATCCTACCGTGAGGAAGTTTCGCCTCTGCTCAGCGTGACTGACTGCTCGCGGTGGCCTCGAATCACTTACTGACCGCACAATTCTCTACACCTCACCCACCCCGTGTGTGTGAGATTGGTCTTAATGCTCGGGTGTCTCGCCCTCGCAACCGTTCGTTTGCTCATATGACACTGAGTCAGTCAGGGGGCCTCCGCGATGCGTACGGCCACACACACACACACACACAACCGACGGACACGCTAATCTCGGTTTCCGCAGGCTGATAAGTTTGTGATTCGATAAAACTAAAGGCGAGCCGCGTTTCGCCGATCTGCGCTGCACACGATTTGTCTTCTTGCTTCCCAGCAGCACCACGGACACGTTGCACTTTGTATCGCCACCGAGACTCCGCGTGCCGAGTTCGGCACTTCTAGAGTATGGTGAAATCGCTTATGAACACACGCTCTGACGCATCGGGACTTTCGAAACGAGGGCTGCTGCGCGGATGCTGATGAACTGATCGGCGATCGTGAAGAAAACCCCTCGCGGATCGTGATGTAGCAGCAGGCGGCTGCAGCGTGGTGCTGTATTATTGATCCACTCCTTCGCACTCATTCGCACCTGGGTTTCGCGTGTCCGTTCTCACACATTCGTGCGTGGTAAAGTATGTATGCTGTTGCTGGCTCGGAATATGCTCCGCTGGTGTGGGTGAGGGTTCGTTAGCATGTGTGCTTGTCTTTTTTTAATGATACGCTATGCTTTTTATGCGTGCGCTGCCAGCGGAGTAGGTTTAGCAGCAAACAAAAGGAAAACAAGAAACAACAAAACTCTGCTCGTTGACAGATCGCGCTGCGCGCACATACACTCTTGCGCGAGCTTACCACTACCAATGCATTCGTGTAATTACTAAACATTCTTTTCGTTAAAACCGGCCAAATTCAAAGTGGAAAATGTCGCAAAGTGACCGTGTGACTGACCTCATCATGCACTACTACATGGAGCACGGACGCAACCGGGACCTGGAAAAGTATCTCCGCCTGCGACGGATGTCGAACGCAACGCGTTCCTCCAGCGACGGTAGCCTGCCCGGTCTGGACGAGCTGCAGCGCCGCGGTGGGTGCCGGCTGACCTGCGAACGTTCCGGTCTCGGCAAGTCGATGGAAAATCTGGCCACGCTACGGAAGAAGGCCGAACAGCAACAGCAGGAGGAAAGCGAAAAGTCGCTGCGAAACGCGTCTGCCGAAAGTGCAAAAAACAAATCTGCCTCGCCGGAGAAAGCAAGCGTTGCGGTTGCGGGCGCCTCCTCGGATGTGAAGGGCGTAACGGTGAAGGAAAAGAAGATAGAACAGAAAAGTGGACGCAACTTCAATTTCAACCTAGAGTCGGTTATCGAAATCAATCTTCCTCCGCCGCCCACGATCACGTTGGGCGTTCCGACGGTGGCCACGACCACGGTTGCTGCACCGATTACGTACACCCAACCGGAAATGAGTGTACATGCACCGGCGGCACCGAAGCAGCTTTCCCCGCGTGTCGTTGTACACGAGAACAGCACACAGACGGCTGCTGCACCGGAGGACGACCCGATACGGCCAGTTGTGAAATCGCAACCACCGGGGGGAGCCACCGCGGAAGAACCATTGGACAGCACGAAGGACATTTCACCCGTGAGCAGTATCGCATCGAACAAGCAGCGCCTAGAGTGGGATTCGCTCGGCGACATCGGATACGATTCCAGCGAGCGGCTCCAGTTTTGCGGGGCGGCCGACCTGAACGAAACAGAGAAACGATGCCTTCAGCGATACTTTGCCCGTAAGGGGCTCACCTTCGACCGAAGCGTGATTGTAGTGCGACAGCGAGACGAGAAGGAAAAGAAACCCGACCATCGCGTGGAGGACGCATCGATCAGGCTGAGTAGGCCGGACGCACAAAGTACACCGAAAGTGTTGCCGGTAACAACGGCAGAGAAACCGACAGAGCAGAGGAGCGACGGAACGAAATCCACCCAGACATCGCTTCGCGGGCGTGGTATGGAATCACGGGGCGTTCAGGTCACACGCCGGAACGACAGTCAAGATCGACAGCGCCAGGACAAGGCAATCGGCACAACCGACAGCTACACGCTTGCTTCAGTCGATGCGGCGGAAAGTTTCGAATTCTTCTCACCCTCGGTACCGGAAACGGAAAACAACACACCGTCCGTTGCTGCTTCCGCTGCTACGCCAGCTCATTCGTCATCGACCGGAACAACGGACTCCTCGTCCCGCCCTAATCACGCCATGCGCCCAACATTCGACGACGAGGTGAAGCTCGGTCTGACGCTGTACAACTCGATATGCGAACTGACTAGCATGTCAACAGGTGTGAAGGAAAGTTTGATCGATAAAATCTTTCGCAAGCTTTCGCGCCACGACCCGAAAAAGAGGACACGGGAACAGCTGCTGCACGATTACGCGAAGGCTGTTCGAAAACAGAAGCAGGATGATGGGGAAAGTAGTGGTGTGGCTGTGGCAGAGAATGTTTACGACGACGTGAGTCCCTGTGCGGAGCAGGACGAGGAGGTGGCGAGTCCCCAGATGGATCGTAGCATGGACGTGGTGGAGGTTATTGAGGAAACGAAAGATCCTACCGCTGCCATATCCGGCATAGAACATGTGTCCGAAGGATCCGTCAAAGCATCCACTTCTGGCTCGAACGAGGGCCGAAATGGTCTCCAAAACTCCACAACGATGGAGAACTCATCCCACCGATCCGTTTCGTCGCAGCCCGTATCGGCCGGAACGACGAAAGAAAACCTGCCTCCCCGGAAGCTGTCCGCAC
>KZ070890.1:196266-201266 GCA_002091845.1 Anopheles cracens | reverse complement strand
AGAACATCCTTCGCCCATCCGTGGGGTCACCGGAACCCGGGAGGATAGGTTCACCGTGAGTCGATCTGCAACGCCAGTTGCTGTTGCTCAGCCCGGATCGGCGAAAAACTAACCGAATCGTCATCGTCAAAACGGGGGCAGAACGATATGAGAGTAGCAGAATGAAGGCAGCCGCTGCAAAGCAGTCAATCAGAATGCAAACTTTTCCGGGGGGAAAAAACGCAAAGAAAGCACGCACGGTGTTAATAACAACATCAACACGTAGCTCAGGGGTACATACACACATATATTCGTATATATATATACCGCTTCATAATGCAAATTATCTTTGTTTCGTTAGTTAAGGATAGGGAGAGGCAGCACGGACCCTCCAACGTTTTATTATTCACAAAACCCCCATTTTCGTTATTAAGAGCATAGCTAAGGCGTTTCCTTTTTACATATTTCTTCGAGTACGCATATCTATACATATATTTTTTTCGTCGTTTGTAAGGAATGTTTCGTAAATTAATAGTAATTGTTTTGTTTCTACTTTCTTGCTGCGGTGAGCGCGGAAGAACGTTCCGTTTGTTTTTGAGGTTCTCGAACAAGGCATTAGGCGCTTATCGGTGTGCGGATGTATGGATAGGGAACGATTTTGGTGACGGCGGGATTCAGTCGTTGTGAGAAGTAATATCCTTTTTCAGGCTTCTTATCCTATAATATAGCAGGATGGGATTCTGTCTACGATTGACAAACACGAGGCAGTCGCTCCATCCATAGAACTTCAGTTTTGTATTTCAGAACGTTCTTGAAAGTTTTTCTTTCGGTTTTACGCTATCTTGAGGATATCACAAACGATTCTAGCGGATTAAATATAGCAAATGTTCATTTCGTCATTTGTTGACCGATTTACATTGTATGTGGCATATGCTTCAGATTTTACAGGTATAATCAAAGTACACATGCATACAACATTACATTCACGCTCGATCATAGTAAACATTGGCTGCAACAACTAACGCGTTGGTTCGGTTCCATTAAGTTCTTGTAAGGACATTAGACGTTGTCATACAGCATTGAAAATAAGGGACATCGATTCGGTAAGAAACATATCCTAATTTCTTTTTAATATTACTTTTTTGTTGAGAAAAAAACGGTTCAATTTAATCCTATTCCAATGAGGGAAAACCGAATTCCATAGAGATAAAAAAAAACTTGCTTTCCCTTTTCCATGCATTAAAATGGGTAAATTAGTTCCCTCGCTGTTGAAATGATTTACATATTTCACGTTCGAATCCCCCACCTGGGACGAGAGGATAGGCAAAACTCGGTCGGGCTCATATCTTGAAAGCTCCCGATTTATATACTGCCGAGCACGAAGTCCATCAACCCGGGCTGGTAAGGTGTGTTCAGGCATTCAGGGAATGCGAATGGGAAAAAGTGGTTCTTTTTGACACACACACCCACACACTTACCCTCCCGCTTGTACGACCTTTTAGCCGAACGGGGTCGATTCACATCGATTGGAAAGGTTTTGTTTACCGTCCGGATTTTTCCTTCCATGCCCGGTCGGGGTTGTCGCATCCTTGAAGCTGTCCCCGTATCGGTTCTCGACGCACCCGATCCGACTCCGTTTGGCAATTTTTCTTTCCCCGACACTTGAGTGCCGCTTGAGAAGCTGCCGGTCCGAGGGACCGACGAAAGCCTGAAGAACTTTGAACGGGTGTTTGGGGAGTTAAAATTCAAAAATATCACCATCGCAACGTACATTGCGGAGGTGCAGCGTCTTCGGGCGGTGAAGATGTTTACCTTCCGGTCGGTGAGAGCTCGAGGGTTCTCGTTGCGGTGGATGTTTATTCATCAAACCGGTGGTGGCGCTGTTTCGGTGACATGGACGCATTGATTTGGCGTTTGTGGTGGCGGCTGCCGAGGATTAGGCGAGTGGCTTTTGCGTCGGAGATGACGATGAGCGGGAATACATTATGACGAAATTATCGACGAGAGTTCGAGGGCTCGCCGTTTGGGGCGTGCCGGCGGATTGGACGAACTTGTGGCAAAAGTTTCGCGGCGAAGAAATTTGCGCACCGCTGGCTGCGAAACCACAGTTGGCTCGACTAGGTTAAAGATGCAAGCTAATGGCATTTTAATCTACCACCGCCGAAGGTAAGTTTGGAGCCTTCAACGAGGCCCACGTGGTGCTCGGCTTAAATTACGTTTTGATGGGGTGTCTGCTTGCCATCTTTTTGAAATCGTTTCGTTTTTGCCGTTTTTTGGAATGGCGTAATGTGGTAGAAGATTTCCAGCAATTGTTTCGAACGTGCCGCTCGGGAGGTTAATTTTGCTAAGCTTATGCAAATTTATGCCGAATTTATTGAAAATTTCGTCTTCCACTGGGAATGTATATATTGAATTGAAGAAAACATTGAACCGAACGCCACCGAACGGGTGGAAGTTGGATTCCATTTCCGGGGTGAGCTTAATTCAATCATTTGTGGTTGCTGCCGCTGTTACGATAGTGTAACGACAAACGTTTGAATTATTAATCGAGAACCGAGGCAACGGCTTACTCACGCAGCTAATGCTGCAGTCATTCCACGTCGGGCCAGGTACAATCTTTCATTCGGAACTTATTTCAAACACCAACTTGCCGACTGATCGAATGGCCGCGCGCGCAAAGTTTCCAAGAGTTTGCTGGGTCCTTGCTGTAGTTTGTACGACGGTCGCGTTTCGGGCAATAGCACAAAGAAGTTTTACTTTCAATCATTTCAACCGGCGCACAGACGGCCGCACGGCGCACCACGGCGCGGTCAGGCATTTGCATGAATTGATATGATGATTGGCTGATTGGTTTCAATTTCTTGCCTTTACCCGTGGGCACGGCGTGTTCGAAGCGAACTTTTCACATCAGAAAGTTCATGAGGCGTGAGTAAAAATAACAAATTTGTTTCATTCGTGCTTTTTTTATCTCCACGAACCAATTGCCTTTGGAGGCGGGCTTGGAAGTCGGAGTATCCGTTAGCACATCATGCGATACTGCCGTGGAAGGAATTATAATTTTAAGGGCTTTTTTGTGGCATTTTGCGTCGAAATTCGTACATTGGAAGTTGCAAATGGTTTTAAGTTGAAAAATAATTTTATATTCTGTGAATAACCTGTTTACTAGCAAATTCATAAATTCGCGTAGTTAACCCCCTACTGATGATTTATATTTTCCAGTCTTGAGTTGAATTGTCATTACAGCCATATTTCTGCTATAATAGGTTGACTTCGTTACGCTAAAAAAGAGGAAAATATTTTAAGGTTATTAAATTGATAACATACTATAATTTTGCACTTTCAAACCATTTTAGATGTGGAAAATGTTTCGGGTATTTGTCTTATTTTGTATATTTATCTCAAAAAATGGATATGCAAGTAAATTTCCAGTGTTTTATTCGCCAACATATGAAGCTTGATTGAGTTTTCTTCCAATGACTACTTCAATGCAATCAAATTCGCATCGAAAAGAGGTTCGATACAATGAAACAATGATAAGATGACCATCTGAAAGCTCATAGCACACGATATCATTTTGATCCCACTATATACAAATCATGAGTTTATCTCATGCCAAATACTTAAAAATCACGCGGAACTGTCAAATCACATAAATAAAGTGTACAAATCTGTTAATAATCAATGTTCAAACTTGCTCACATTCCAGCTCGACGTCTTCTAGAGATTTCATCTATTTAAATCGTTGGAAATTCACTTGTAGCTAAAAAATAAATACGTTCATGTAACAATGTATTAAAATAAAATAAATTAGTGATATGACATTGCTGTGATAAAACCGCAAAATTTATCCATCTGTGGGATGCATGGCTTAAACGAAGCAATGTTTTCCACATTTTCCGCATTCGCTCCCCCCTCCCCTCCTCATACAACTCTCCCAACAACGTGACAATTTGCTGTGGGAAATCAAATTAAAATCGTTACTTTACAACCCGAACGAACGAACGAAACTCCCAAACTCGCGTCCCTTCGTGTGCCGCTAATAAATTCGTTCGCCGAGGTTAGTGCCGTACCCTGTTTACGTTTATGCAAATAAAACAAACGTTTTGGTTTTTGGTAAAACGAGAGCGAGTAGTTTTTTCCGTACAACCCAAAAAAAACGTCGTTAGCGTCCGTTAGTACGTTTGTCACTCCGCTGTTGACGGAGTGGGATTTAAATATTGCATTTACCGTCTTCTGCCATCCGCTGGCAGGGGCTCTTATAGTTTCGGGCAGGGTGTGTTTTGCACCGCGAGGACGCAAGGAGCACACATTTAAGCTTTCCTTTCCCGCAGGACCTTCCGGTGAGGGGTGATTTCGGTGTCGAAATTGAATTCTCTGCCGAGCACAAGGTGGGAGCGCGCCTGCGAAAAATATTCCATCTCGTAAAATGGCACAGGTAGGTCATACGTGCTGCGAGCGGGGTGGGTAGGGCTGGGGTGTTTGGGGGGTGAATTTGCTGATCATCACGGCGAGCTCCGGGGAACGCGCTGCAATCAAACTACGCCCCCAAGAGCGGAGCTGTCGCCGCCGCGGAAAATAGGGCATTTTTAGTACACACCTTAACGTATACGGCAAAGATCGCCGAACAGCGTCGACATCGACGTCGTCGCCGCCGCCGTCGTCACCAAGATGGTTTCAATTTGAATTTCTCCCTCCTCCGCCGGTTTGAACAGGCGCAAATTGAGCGATCGTGTGACGTGGGCGGCGATGGGCGTTGGGTGCATTAGTGTAAAACCGTCCGTCCCGTTCACGGTACCGTGCATGATTGTCCCTCGGTTTTGGGTTTTGGGCGCGACTTCGGGAACACGGTTGCGGTGGAGCAAACCTGCAAATAAACAAACTGAGGTATGGCGAAAAAGGGAAAGGAAAAGAGGAAAAGAAAAATCCACCCTCCCCAACAGCCGGCACAAAGCAGCGTGACAAGCTGTGCGCCATTTTAATCCTTGTTTTATTGCTTTCCGTGTTCGGCACGTTAGCGTCGG
>KZ070890.1:150130-196256 GCA_002091845.1 Anopheles cracens | reverse complement strand
GAGTGTCGAGTGGCACCAAGAGCGCCTGAGTTTGGGCGGTGTGTTTGCGCAACGCAGAGCGTCTCGTTTCTGCATCAAACCCGACCGGTCCCACTTTGGAGTGCCTGTTTCCAGACGCTCCGTTCAGCATGTCGCGAGGCGAAACAATGGGCGTCCGGAAATAGAAAAAAAAACGACCAAAGAAAGAAGAGAACGAAGAAACGACCAAAATCGGCGTGTGTCGCACGTCGTTCTACGGGGTGGTTTTGTGTGTGTGCAATCAAAATGTCGTTAAATCGACATGTTAAACGCCACTGAAGGAGGTTTCTCGGTCCTCCGGGTTCTCGTGCGATACCATCCAGAAGAAACCACCCCAAACCTCCCCAAACGCGTAAAGTGTCCTCTCCCGGTGGGGAAACGTATCTCACCACCACCCAGCTGACGGATGATCCGCTTGATCCGATCGGAAACTTCAGCGACTACATCGATTAGACGGCACGCAACCTCGGGTTGACTCGGGTGACTTCCCGGAATACCTTCACCAACTAAGTGATGTTGATAGAACAAAAAAAATATTGAAAAAATGATCACCCTTTGCGCTCGAGGTGCACTCGACGGTACGGACATTTTGTGGACAGTTCGGTTTTGGGGGGCATTGAAGTGGAAACATTGCCAACTGAACTGCGCTATCTCGGCGCGCATCGGAACGAAAGGTCCTTCGTCCTTTTGGAACGAAGGTCCTGCAGGACACGGGCGACACAGCACAGTTTGACATGGGTCCCGCACACGTCACGGGCGAGGTTTGGAAGGTGGGAAAAATTAAGACAGTTTTACGAACTACCCGGTGTCACCGTTGCCGGATCCGCAAATAGTTCCGCCTGCCTGAAGGGGTCAAAAAGGATGCTGCGCTGGGATGCTCGTTTGCCAAGCGTTGAAGCGGAAATGCGGGAGAATTTCGGGATACGATCACCGTTACGCTCTATTATCAGCGTTTGTGTGTGATGGTGATAATTCGAAACTTCGGAATGTTTGATTTTGTTTCACCCGTGCGTCCGTTGCTGAAGACGTGGGTGAAGGCGTTAGGTAGCTATAAATCAATCTAACGCGACTTAATACAATACGATTTGTTGCGATACGTGAGCACAATGGACCAAGAAGAAAACAATTGCTGAAACGATTTAATCTCCAATTGTCGGTGTAATTTAGCTGATTATTCTTTCAAATTTGGTATTTTTGTACAACTTGGGAATTGGGAAGTCTATCGAATCTTACTAAGACAAGTAATATGTAGTTAAGCGAAATATCACACCATGTAAACTGCTCTCACTGCAATGCCCTAAGTTCTTCATGTTGGTGTACAGGAAACGCTCTTGTATATCTTGCAAGCATCTACACCTACATATGCCTGTTCTTCTCAAATAGACACCCCCGAAAAGGAACACAAATATGTATGCTCAAGAAGAACTGCACCAGTATGGTGTTTGCTTCAACAGTATATCAACAGAATGATGTTGAAGTGACAGGGTCTTGAGGATGTCAACAGTCGCCGTCGTATTTGTCATTTGATTAGCATCCTTTCTCTTGTGCTTGCTAACTTCAATAGAGTGAAGCGCGACTGTATACAAAAACTCGTTGCAAACAATGATGCTGTCGTCGATCTAGATATAACATCCATTACATTACATGTAACTTCAATAGCCGAGGCACTATTAAGGCACCCTGCAGAAAGAACTATTGAATGCGTCTTTCTTTTACATATGGTAATTATTACTTATTTATGAGAACAAATTGTTTTGTGATAATAAATAATAAATAAAAGCCAAAAATACATTGCAATTAAAGACTCCAACATAAAACATAACTCTGAGTAACATAAAATAAGATAAGTAAATAGGGCATTCAGCACAATTTGTTAAGAATCCTAAAATGATTTACTCAACACGTTGCTTATCAGAGTGACTTGCGGTTATGAAATATTAGTATTTTTTAGTTTTATTTACTTTTGATATCGCAATTTATCTATGCACTAGTCATTTCAGAAAGTCTCATAATGATTAAAATGTGTTCCGCTCTATGCATTTACAAAAATATATCACAAAGAGCCACCAGAGCAGTCAATGACAACATATTGTGCTGCAATCTTCTTTGAGTGGCGCAATCTATTCACAGACGATAGAAACACAAATACGCAAGTTGTTCCACCCTGTTTGAGGTTTGTTCGTTCCATTCGTACAAGCCTGCTCTGCTCAAACAGTGTACACACAGCTGCTTGAGCACACTCTACTCAAGTTCTGAGCACACATTTAGTCCTTATTCGCTTTTGTGAGAGAATACTTGTCTATCGCCTTCAATGGTGTGTATAATATTAGAACCTATTTCGTGGCTTCCCTTACCAATTTCCGAAGACCGTATATGAAAATGATCGTTGAATCATTGAAATGTCAATTGTTATTATTATTTTTTCAATATCTCTACGTCCACATAACAATTTGACGGTTCTTACGCGTTAAGCATAAACTTTTCCATCTGCATTTTCCTGCCCATGGTGCGATTTTATTTCTCCCGCGCTAGCCCTTTCAACTTTTATCGCAATCATCTTCAGCTGTGTTGGACGGTGGGCGCTCATTTAACGGTCGCATTAAGTTTTGTGCCAAACGGGAAATCATCAAGTTAAACGACCCACCCGGCCGTATATTGATTGAAGGGAAACAAACACACACACAAATTAAATCCCTAGAAAAAAAAACAACGAAGCGAAAAAAAACCCATCGTAAAGTTTACGATCGCGAGCTTTAGAGCAACCAGTGGAGGAGGGAGGGGGTGGGGGCGATTTTGCATGTGCTGCGTGATATTTTAGCGATGTTTGTTACGGCACCGTCGCCAACCGAGGGCACCCGGCCGCACACTGCTACATTGGCGGCGCAGGATTTGCGCTTAATGCGGGGTGAGATAAAAATGCGACTGCGAGCCGGCGAACCGAAATGGGCAGGAAAAAATCGGCAATTAAAAGTTTAAATTAGAACGAAATTAAATTACTCCTTACCGCATAATGACTGACGACAGGCCGCATCGCGTCACGGCCATTGGGCGCAGGCCGACAGACAGGGGGGGGGGCAGCTTTCGGAGGGCGACAGCGCCCTTAAACAGGCGCGCCACGGACCAAAATCGAGACATCAGCCGTCCTTCCCCCGTTCGCTGGGAGGCATGCGAGGAAGGGTGGGATGGGATGGCGGGGCTGGATTTATGTTGCCGTATTCACCGGGGACGCCGACGCGAAGGTGGACAGACAAATAATGATGGCATTTATTTAGCGGCAAGTGCCACTCAAACAAACTTTGCCTCGGTCCCGGTGGGATTTTCGGTGTGTTTTTGTGTGTGTGTGGGAGTGCGCTTTTTTCGCTCTGCATTTACGAATTGCGACAGGCTCCGTCGCTGGTCCACGCTGAATCGTAAACGGCAAATGGCGCTGCTGACATGTTCCGTCGTAGGGAAATCGACCGGTACGAAGCACTTGGAGAAGCTTTAAGAGCTCGTTCAGGTACCGGTAGAAGGAAGGCAGAGTGGTTCGTGTTCGTGTATTTGTTTAGCATCTACACCTACATATGCCTGTTCTTCTCAAATAGACACCCCCGAAAAGGAACACAAATATGTATGCTCAAGAAGAACTGCACCAGTATGGTGTTTGCTTCAACAGTATATCAACAGAATGATGTTGAAGTGACAGGGTCTTGAGGATGTCAACAGTCGCCGTCGTATTTGTCATTTGATTAGCATCCTTTCTCTTGTGCTTGCTAACTTCAATAGAGTGAAGCGCGACTGTATACAAAAACTCGTTGCAAACAATGATGCTGTCGTCGATCTAGATATAACATCCATTACATTACATGTAACTTCAATAGCCGAGGCACTATTAAGGCACCCTGCAGAAAGAACTATTGAATGCGTCTTTCTTTTACATATGGTAATTATTACTTATTTATGAGAACAAATTGTTTTGTGATAATAAATAATAAATAAAAGCCAAAAATACATTGCAATTAAAGACTCCAACATAAAACATAACTCTGAGTAACATAAAATAAGATAAGTAAATAGGGCATTCAGCACAATTTGTTAAGAATCCTAAAATGATTTACTCAACACGTTGCGTGACTTGCGGTTATGAAATATTAGTATTTTTTAGTTTTATTTACTTTTGATATCGCAATTTATCTATGCACTAGTCATTTCAGAAAGTCTCATAATGATTAAAATGTGTTCCGCTCTATGCATTTAAAAAAATATATCACAAAGAGCCACCAGAGCAGTCAATGACAACATATTGTGCTGCAATCTTCTTTGAGTGGCGCAATCTATTCACAGACGATAGAAACACAAATACGCAAGTTGCTCTACCCTGTTTGAGCTGTGTTCGTTCCATTCGTACAAGCCTGCTCTGCTCAAACAGTGTACACACAGCTGCTAGTGCACTCTCTACTCAAGTTCTGAGCACACATTTAGTCCTTATTCG
Source organism: Anopheles cracens (assembly GCA_002091845.1). Lineage (NCBI taxonomy): Eukaryota > Metazoa > Arthropoda > Insecta > Diptera > Culicidae > Anopheles > Anopheles cracens. The sequence goes on along the minus strand of KZ070890.1, from coordinate 191,767 downwards.
CTTTTGTGAGAGAATACTCGTATAACGCTTTCAATGGTGTGTATAATATTAGAGCTTATTTCGTGGCTTCCCTTACCAATTTCCGAAGACCGTATATGAAAATGATCGTTGAATCATTGAAATGTCAATTGTTATTAAATTATTTTTTTTTTTCAATATCTATACGTCCACATAACAATTTGACGGTTCTTACGCGTTAAGCATAAACTTTTCCATCTGCATTTTTCTTCCCAACGTGCGATTTTATTTCTCCCGCGCTATCCCTTTCAACTTTTATCGCAGTCATCTTCAGCTGTGTTGGACGGTGGGCGCTCATTTAACGGTCGCATTAAGTTTTGTGCCAAACGGGAAATCATCAAGTTAAACGACCCACCCGGCCGTATATTGATTGAAGGGAAACAAACACACACACAAATTAAATCCCTAGAAAAAAAAACAACGAAGCGAAAAAAAACCCATCGTAAAGTTTACGATCGCGAGCTTTAGAGCAACCAGTGGAGGAGGGAGGGGGGTGGGGGCGATTTTGCATGTGCTGCGTGATATTTTAGCGATGTTTGTTACGGCACCGTCGCCAACCGAGGGCACCCGGCCGCACACTGCTACATTGGCGGCGCAGGATTTGCGCTTAATGCGGGGTGAGATAAAAATGCGACTGCGAGCCGGCGAACCGAAATGGGCAGGAAAAAATCGGCAATTAAAAGTTTAAATTAGAACGAAATTAAATTACTCCTTACCGCATAATGACTGACGACAGGCCGCATCGCGTCACGGCCATTGGGCGCAGGCCGACAGACAGGGGGGGCAGCTTTCGGAGGGCGACAGCGCCCTTAAACAGGCGCGCCACGGACCAAAATCGAGACATCAGCCGTCCTTCCCCCGTTCGCTGGGAGGCATGCGAGGAAGGGTGGGATGGGATGGCGGGGCTGGATTTATGTTGCCGTATTCACCGGGGACGCCGACGCGAAGGTGGACAGACAAATAATGATGGCATTTATTTAGCGGCAAGTGCCACTCAAACAAACTTTGCCTCGGTCCCGGTGGGATTTTCGGTGTGTTTTTGTGTGTGTGTGGGAGTGCGCTTTTTTCGCTCTGCATTTACGAATTGCGACAGGCTCCGTCGCTGGTCGACGCTGAATCGTAAACGGCAAATGGCGCTGCTGACATGTTCCGTCGTAGGGAAATCGACCGGTACGAAGCACTTGGAGAAGCTTTAAGAGCTCGTTCAGGTACCGGTAGAAGGAAGGCAGAGTGGTTCGTGTTCGTGTATTTGTTTTTTGCCCCTTTTTGAGCATGCAACGGACTGCGATAATACGACGAGCCGAGGTACCATTTACTAATGAGGGAAGCAAAACGGTTAAGCCGCCGTTGATGTCTTTTAGTTGGAAGGAACTATTTCGAGTGGTTTTACATTTGTTCTTGAAACTGTTCCTGCCCATCTCAGTTGTTTTATACGCAGCAATTATTCGAATCAACATTATCGACCGATGTGAAGCTGTATACAGGAGGAAGTTTAACAGTTTTGCATTCGATGACTATCGCGAAAGATGCTGTTATGCGATTGGTCTTTTTTGTAAGGACAGCTGTTAGTTCAGTTCACCGTAGTCTATAACAATGCAACACGAATTATGTTTGTCAGATATATTCCTGGTATCATTTCATGTCTTTCATGACCCATTGTCGCCCGTCGACCCTCAGTGCCATTCAGAACATCCCAACAATCTTCAGTGCAAAAATCATTCGAATCGTTATTCTGGTATTCATGGTATGTATGAATCACTATATAATCAACCTTGCAAAGCATACGAGCATACGAGATGGTATCTTACAAGTGAATGGATTGGTTAAATCTGCGTTAAGTATTCATTGTATTTCTTGTTGATCTTCAGATAAAGATTTTTTTATTCGCCGCGAGGATTCAAATAAGATTAAAGGGAGCAAAATAATAGAATGAGTATGTGAGTAAGTGAGTGGGTTGAAAAATGATTCTCTTTCTATCGTGGGCCATTTGTCAACTCTTGTTCTCCTTCCTTATTATTCTGATTTGGATCTCCACACGGACTAGCTGCTCACTCCGTATGAGTTGGATTAAAATGGCTCCTGAAAAAGTTATCAAGCGGTTCGAATTTCTATGATGAGTGAATAAGCCTGATTATTATTATTTTTAAAAGAGATTCTATTTGTTGATTTTACATTAGAGATCTGATTATCAACGAATTAGTATGCACTGTCCTCAATTATTTTATACATTTTATTACAATAATTGCATGTTAGGCAGCTCAAGAACAAACACAATATCGGTTTCACTATTTATTCTTGCATTAAAACATCCCATCAAGTGTCACACGAAACAGAAGCTCACCCACAGCCACCGGAACTTTAACCTCCTGCTCGTACACAAGCATAGTTATTTTCCATAGACCCGACTTTAGATAGTCTTGAAGAAAAAAAGTTGAATCCAGCGTCTTGTCCCTGACGTAGTACCGTTTGGCCTGCACCGGACACTCACCAACGGCGGGAAAATTGGTAACGTTCGCGTAAAAGTGCCAGTAGTCACTGTAGGTAGTGTTCAGAAAGTGGCACATTCGTTGCATCGGCAAACGGACCGGAGACTGCACGAACTGATTGTTTCCCAGCGCACTGTACGCGAATCGAAATGTAAACTAAAACGATAGGTCACAGATGGTTGTGTCGTTGAAAGCCACCGCTCTGATGTCGCATACTTACGGAGAAGTTATTGTCGACGTTGCGAAACAGATCGAACGTTCCGTTCATTACGGACAGCGTTCGGTTGTACTTCCGGATGCGTATGTTGCTTCCATCGACGATTTCGGTTCCGTTCAGCTGTTGCAGTTGCTCGTACATTACCTGAACCGGAACTGCGTACAGCTGTAGCGTAACGAGCGTAAGCAGCAGTAAGATTGACCAACGCTGTGCGGTTGCTGTGATGCGGTACATGATGCTACAACTGGCTCGTGCGAGCAGCTCCAGCATTTAAAACGGAGTGTCCGCTATCTGCCCGATTGCTTAGCGGTTGCGTGCTGAACTGCTGTACAATGTTTTGTCCAATCAACCATCTACATTCTGACGCAGATGAGAACTGTCTACCGATTAACATGCAGCATTCTAGTGTGCTGTTGAAAAACATTGAAAAACAAGAACACAAGAACCACTAGCCAACATGTTGCATGTGCAATAGGGCAGAGTACACGACTAGTCACTTAAGTAAAATTGTTCAAGTTAGTAAGAAATTTGATTAAAATTGGTAGATCTAAAAAGCAAACAGATGACGAAAATTAAACGTCATATGGTTCTCCCTTGTTTCTCACTACTTTATTTTCTGTTGTCATTTTAGAGAAACAAAAAACCTAATTGATTTCAATTTTTGAATTATTATTCAAATATTGATTTAACTGCAATCATGCTTGAAATCGCATTACTGTGCGTCTTAACACTCGCCTTTTGGTAGCGATGGAACCTTGCCAAGCACTCATATCAGTCATAAAACACTTAGGAATACTTAAAGGTGTGTTTTTTTCAAACTCTTTATCGAATTTAAGAAACCAACATGACGATTAATCTTCCGGATGGTACCTGGATAAAATTTCTTGAGGGTTACTTCTGGTGGGATAGCTGTTGACTAGAAGCCTCTGCAATGGTGGATACCGTGCAACAACTTAGCAATTATAAAAGTAGCTTCTTCTCTCGTCGCTTTCGGGATCGATCCGTTCCGTCTCACATTCCAAGAGAAAAGTTTTTAAATTTCCGTGCGCTTTCCGGTGCAAATGCTGTGCCGACTGTCGCAGCTTTCGCACCTGTGCTTGGTGCGGTGTGCATGCGTGGATGCGTGTTTTCTTCCTTCCCATCTTACCGAGCCACCCTCCTCGCTCATCCCACCCCAGTTCCCGGTATTATTTAATCATATTTCTATCTTCACGCGTGCAAACGTTTGCTTCATTTTTCACGCACCGTTTGTAATCAGCTTGTAATATTAAATTCCCTTACGGTTGTGCGTATTTGGCTGGCGGGACCCGGCTGACGGATTCGTGGAGCTACGTGCGGCGGTGTCGACGTCCTCAAAATAAAGCCGATTCGGATTCCCTACCCACCCGGGGGGGAGGAGGGGACGAACGCGGCAAACGGCCGGAAGAGGAACTTTTCTTCGCGGAACACCGCACGGAGCGATGCCGAATTCAAATCTAATTCCCTTTCGCTGGCTTCATTTCAAACACCTCATCACGCGCCCGGTGACGGTGTCGATGCGGTGCAGTATAATCAGCCAATCAAATTAATAAAGACTTTCCATTTTATTCTCCCGACCGTGGCGCGTGCGAGGCGCCCGGTGGCAGAAGGCACCCGCACATACCTGCACGATCGGCATGCTTCGCGGAGCGTATTTGTCGGCGTCGGCAGGCGGTGATTGTTGAGCGTTGAGCGCTGGGAAGACTTTCGGTAAATACTTCCCGGGCCGGGTGAACGTGCAACTTTTGCGACCGCGAAACCCCCCAGTTCGGGCTGCTGCTCCGGGTTTTCCCCGGGAATCGAGCTACGCACGGGATCGGCCGAACGTCAGCGTGAGTGTGTGAGCGCCCGTCATGATCGCGCACGTCATGATTGGGATGTTTTGTGTACCATCACCTGCAAATAAAGACACGGCTAAAGTGCTTCCAATCTCCGCCGAAACCGGGCGTGGGGAGGGGCTTTTTTCGCTTGCTTCACGTGCGCAAGTTTTTCATTTCATATCATGCGAATGATTTTTCATTTTTCGATTGAGGCAAGCGGGCAATGAAGTGCCCCTTGAAGTGAATCTGCCCCCCAGTGGGGGAGGGCGAGAAAATAATGTTAAAAAAATATTAGCGATGCAAAACAAAATGGAAAGTTTTATCAATTTTTTGCCCCCACCGTGCGCTTCCGTTCGCTCTCTCCGCTGTTTGCCGCGCCGCGCCATGACGTGGCGGAAAGTGGTGAGTTTTGGGCCTTTTGCTTCTCTCCGCCGTTGAACACACACACACGCGCGCGTAAAAAGCGCTTTTGTCGAGTTAATTTCGGTTGAAATTTGTGTACAACCTGTGCGCGGGCAAAAAAAGTTTATGGTCAGTGTGTTGTTTGGGATCGAGCAAACAACAGAAAAAAGAGAAAACAGAAGAAGCTCCAACCGTCGTGCCATGCGCGAGTGGCTGTTTGAAGAGTTTAGACAGAATGGAGTGCAACCGTGTCGGTGTTGGGGAGTTTTCCCATTTGAAGTGGTTCTTTTTATTTATTTTATGTACTATTTTGCTACAGACTTCCGGGTTGCGAAGCGTAAGTGGAATATTCGGTCCATACAAAAGTTTCACACGTGTTTTTGCTTCAAAATTTGAGGTTATATTTTAAGAAATTTTCTGATGATGAACTGTTCATAGGGAAGAACATTTTTCTGATGTGAGCAATCGAAATTGTGGTGAAGACATACTAAATCGTGCATCATATTAATCATCAGACGCGTCGTGATCTCATGTTCAAACAGGTTTTCCTTCAATGTGCATTTCTATACATTTTCTACACGCGATGCATTTTTAATTAAAAACACTTACTTGTAGACCCAATGCTATAGAGTTATTGTTTATTCTTTTTACTAACTGGTTATGCCCAAAACTTGTTGAGAAGTGCCAGTTTATTGCCTATTTATTCGGTCATTTTTTTTTCTTACTGTCCGCAGGAAAACTCATACAATTGCAATAATTAATACAATTTCAAGCAATATAATATAACTCTGAAAGTTGATAACGAATTAAATTAGATTAAGACTGCGAGTCATTGTGTGGAATGGGAATTGCGGATTAATCTGATCACATTGAGTTCCTCCTCGAGTTTTAAAGAGAAGAGTCTTTGTCTAGCTATTTTATTCAAGTTTATAAGATGAGTCGCTTCTGCCTTTAATGATCAGTAAAATTTCCGTGGCCTTTAAAACAATATATTAGGCGAATAATGAAGACAAAAGAACAAACAACGTACATATAGTACGACATATCGAGCCAAAGTGGAGCTAGTGGTGTACTGTCATTTTTCAGACAACCGCATCAGTTCAAAATCCCATCAGGACTACCTAGATACTCAAAAGAAGAAAACAAAATATAGACATATTTTCTTTGTAAAATGAATAAATGAATAATCTTAGCCACCTGTCAATCTGTTGATGAAAATAGTTTGAAAAGATACATTTACTGCCTTAGTACGCCATATATGTATACAAAAACATTCACCTTCACCTTGAAATGGAGCTCGTTTACAAACATCCCCTTGCAATTCGTCAAATTTAGATTTGGTACAAAGATCCACTGGGACCAGCTAATCGAAAAAAAACCTCTTCCAGCTTGTTCCCGGAGCAGCTTTCAATCGGGTTTGCTGAGAAAACAGCTTAAACAACACCCCAAAATAACATTCCAGCGAACATTTAGTATTCACATCAGCACTTCCTCCGCAAACCAGCTCCGTTTCTGTTTAAGACTTACCGTCCCTTCACCGCTTCCGCGTTCCGTTCCAGGAAAAGCGGCTGCCAATGTTTTTTTTTCCACCATGTTTCGCTTCTTCCACGACCGCCGGGAAGATTTCTTCCTGTTATCCTGTGACCTTGGGTTAGCCGATGGGTCATCGTTCACCGCAGCGCATGCTGGTCAGAGGGGCGGGAAGAAATTAGATTTTTTTTTGGAAAAGTTGTTTTTTGTTATTGGTGTAGCTGACCGACTGGCGACACCGGAGTTGTGGTTCGTTGAAAAGTTAACGAAATTTCAAACATTACTCCGACGCACTTCGCATTGCTTGCCGGTGGTGCTTAAAGGGAGTGGTTTTATTTTACTCGCCACACCTGGAAGTGACGAACTTGCTTTCCAGGGGGATTGGGAATGAAAATTCTTGAAAAAGACGGTCACCTGAAGTAATCCATTTCGCTGTGCTCATAGTAACGACTAATAATAAACGGCATTTCCTGGAAAAATGAGTTTAAAGATGCCACCCAAATCATACTAACAACGACAAATAATGACGCAGTTGCATATGCTTTACATTCAGAATGGTAGCAACAAAAGAACGAAAAAGATTTACATCCTGTCTGGCGTGTCGCGTCGTCGTGTTGGTGGCGTTTTGTTTTTTAACCCCATCTTCAGCGAAAAACTGCTTGAGACGATAAATCTCCAACCAGGGACACGGTCGGGCAGAGCGATAGATTTCACTTCAGCTTACTGTCAAACAGCACGCGTCCGGGAAGAAGGCAACATGCTCCCCTAGTTTGATTCCCCATCTTCGATTGCAAAACCACGGAGCAGTGTTACGATTGCGACATGGAGTTGAAGTTGTGTGACTAAAAATAAACGTTGACATTGTTTATGAGAGCGAGAGAGAGATCTACGGGAAAACATCAGCTTCGCCAGCTGGACAACACATCCAGACACATCGAATATATTACACTCGCGCGCGAAAGGGGGTGCGCGCAAATGTCTTCCCGTTCCCATAATCTGTTACACGCAGCTGCTTCTGGGTGGACGAGCGAAAGAACTATAATAAATGATTTATGCTGCGACAGGATGTCGCATTGTTGACGCTTCTTCTTGCGTGCGGATGTACAAGGGTTTGTTTATCGAGTGTTATTTAATTCGGAATGTATCGGGGCAGGCAGAGCCTCCTCATCTTCGCCAACCAGACGGGTGAGATTGAACCGATTGAGTGTGCCGTCAAGCGCACGCACACGAACGGAAGAACGGAGCGGATATGTGCGTTTAATTCAAAGCCATATTTTACAACCTCGTTACCCGGCCGCCTAACGGCCTGGCCTGGCACTTTAACGTGTGCACTCGAAGCGCTTAAGTTAATACGAAAAGTTTTAATAAAGTGACACGCCTCACCTGCCGTGAGCGGAAGCCTTCCCGAGCGTTAGATGGTTTGCTTCCGCTTGGTCGCGATTAAACCACACACACACACACGCATACGGAACCGAACTCAAGGAGACCAGCACGCTTCACGCTTCGACACTTCTTGGGCGGAAAAGCATCAACCACCACCACCACGTGTCGTGCTCGCATGACAAAAGTCGATTGCTATCAAATTTGACACTTTCTCATTCGGTTCGGTGGTTGCCGGTGGTCGCTTTGCGGTTCCCCTGCAGGCTTTGTCTAATGGAATTGTGTGTTTTATGATTGGGGATAAATAATCGAAATGGAAATGGAAAATCGAAGCCCGGCCCGGAGCCCGGTCCATCGGTGTGTTTTTCAGGCTCCATTTTGGGTCGGGCCCACATTTAACGTTTCGTTTTGTTTTTCCGCTTCATCCTCGCTCTCTCTTTCTCTCTTTCTCGCAGCGAAGAGCAGCGGGTGGCGAGCAAGAAATCCGGTAATGGGAAAAACAATAGCCTTTCAGCGTAACCACATCCGGACGGGCGGCTTATCGGTCGGGCGGAATCGGTAATGGCGTCGGCGATGTTTGATCGGGCGGCTTTCCCGCAAAAATTGATCGCGCTGTGCCGGAGCTGGGGATGGATGATGAATGGGGACGGTATCGCGCAGACCCGCAGTGGGTATTGTTTTTCTGTACCGCCACGGAAAAGTTTCGATAGGTTTTCGTGAGTGTCTTTTCCGTCATTTTGGGGTGATTTTGTTGTTTTTTTTTTGTGTGTTTGTGTGTTCGACCGGGAAGCTCTACTTTGTTTCCTGCATTATCATTCGGATGTATTGGGGATGGAAGAGAGGAACTGGGTCGCTACTTTCACATCCTGTTCCGGAGCTTTATCGTAGGCCTTTAAAGAGGACCTTCATAGAGGGAGAGAGCGAGCGAGGTAAGAAGTTGTTTTGGAGACGAAGTTTATGATTCCGTAGAATACCAGTAGTGCGTTTGGTATGCTCGAAATTGACCGAAATTGTTTCGGAAGTGGACCTGAAATGAACCTTTATTCTCTTTTTTTCTTTATTGTTTCAGTTTGTTTTGTTTCGCACTAACGTCACTTCCGCTCGGTTAAATGTCTTTTTGTTACTTTTCCAATGAACTCACGATTTCACTTTAGCTCATTGCTTATTGTATACTAGCTGTATTGATTGCACCATTTCTTATTAAAACAAACCTTCACGAGAAACTCTAAACAGTAGCTCACCGGATACTATCATGTTTTCCACGCTCGAGTCATAGCCCAGCATCGTGATCCTCCATAGACCCGACTGGAAGTAATCGTTGAAAATCTTTGCACTCAACACTTTGTTCTTGATGTAGTACTGCTGGGCCGGGAACGGGCAGGTCCCAACGTCGGGAAAATTCGTCGTGCTGCGGTAGAACTCGCGGTAGTCCCGGTAGGTGGTGTTCAGGAAGCTGCACATTTTCTGCAGTGGCAATCGGAACGGCGACTGGATGAACTGATTGTTTCCCAGCGTGCTGTACGCCAGCTCAAACGTGAACTGCGAAGTAATATGCACGGTTTAGAGTGTTTGCAAACACTGCCCTTTCCTTATACATACGATAAACCGGTCGTCTAGGTCGCGGAACAAGTCGAACGTTCCGTCCAGCACGGTCACCGTTCGGTTGTACTTTCGGATGCGCAAATTGGCTGCATCGACCACTTCTATTCCCGAGAGCTGTTGCAGCCGTTCGTACATCACTGTCACCTGGTTGGAGTGGGCCTGCAGCACGGCCAGGGAAAGCAGCAGAGAGGCTGGCCAACGCAACGTACGCATCACGGCCGGTATGAAGCGGAACATGCCTATGCAGCGGGTTGCCCCGGGTGACTGCTGAAGTATGCAGAGTCGGGCATCTCTCACCACAGCCTTCTGGTTTGATCGCGTGTTCGTAATGGGCCAAACGAGATATCGAGTTTTTAATCGGTACATGTTCGCTTTGTACGTTGGTTGTTGGAATGACGTGTAGAAGTGGCACACACACACATACTTATGGAACGGAACAGATGATTTGCAATTGTTATCTAACTTTTGGCGTTTCGCATTGTTTAGAATAAGTTTCAATGAAACTGAAACGGACCAACAAACCGTTAACCTCTAGGCTAGCTAATTCGTAACATGGATGGTGCAATAACAGAAAAAGATCTGAAGATAGTTTCAAGACGCTAAACATCTTCTCCATTCAATTGTTTGCCATAAATTTCAGCTTGATTTATTATGTATGTCACAATTGACAATTACAGCAGACACATTGTTAAACAATTGGAACTTATGCATTGTTCTTATTCGTCTTCAGTACCTGCAATAAATTTTATTGTTACATTTGCAACACATTTTTTATCCGTATTTTGGAATAACCTCAATCAGCACTAATCCGTCGTAGACATATTACTATTTTGAACTATTTTCTATTATTTTAGTAAAATTGAACTATGTTCCGCAAACCGTTTTTTTTCTCATAACTTTATTAATGAGAAAGCTTTTCAAATATTTAACTTTGGAAACATCACACGAATTTGAAAACGAAATTGTTGTCACAGCCTGGTGATACCAAATCGCATCTTTTATCTTTCTCGAAAAAATAAGCAGCGTTCAGGATTAGTTTCGATTGATTTGTGTCTTTCGTATTGTTTTTTTCTCCTATATTTCTCAGTTGGACTTTCTGCAAGCGTCTTAATGGGTGGCACATGCCGCTGGCTTGCTTTTCTTTCTTTCACCAAGGAAAACCCATAGCCTACCTTGCTCTATCGCGTCCGTTTGATCTACCGGGCTTTATCGTTCAGTTTATTGCCCCAATGCCAGCCGATGCCGGCGATAGCCAGCACGGGCACGGTTTTGGCAAAACTTTTTCCGGGACATTATTATTTTCTGTAAGCCAGCGCCGTCGGCCGGGACCGGTTCGACGAAAGATGGCGGGCCCCGTTCGCCGCAAAGCTTTTAGGGGTAATTGAAATTTGTTTTTGTTTTATTGATCTCCATTTTTTCACGTCCTTTTTCCTTGTAAGTGTGTGTGTGTGTGTGTGTGTGGTGAGAAAGAGGAGAGGGATCGGTTTTTTTTCGCTTCTAGCGCGGATGTTCATGCGAGCGTGTAAAATGGTTTGTGTCTGATACTTTTTAACGCACTGTGAGGGCAAATGGTATTGATTTAGGAAGCGGTTTGTTCGGAGGCACAGTGTTTTTGTCGGAGTACGCTGCGATTTTTTTTTACAATTGAATATGCAATATAGAATAATACCGTTGGATGTTTCCGGACGATTTTTTACTATCACTCGAAGTTCATGATTATTCCGTCCCATTAGTATTTCGCCACAGGACTTGCTCATCATGAAACTATTTCCTCCGTTTGCTGGTGGCTCTTCGCCGGAGGTTTCCAGCACCTCCCATCCCGCACCCCCGGCGGTATCTACACATCCGCTTCCGCTGTGGCGGATGTGGATTGTTTTCATGGCATGCGGGAGTAACACGGCCACGGGCGGGGTGCGCTTGTCACGCTGCGCCCACGAACCGGCTCCGAGCGAAAATCGTCGTTTTTCTGTGCAAAATTCATTTCCGCTTCGTGGGTGCAATAATTTACATTTTAATCACAAACCTGCCGCGCCCGCAGCCGTTCCCTGGCTGCAGGACTACGTACGACCCGCCCGTCTGTATTTGTTTGCGGTTCATCCTTTTGTGTGGGCGAATGCAATCGTGAATTCGACTGCATGGAGGGTTTGCGTGTGTGTGTGTGAGTGTAGCTGTGTGAGTTGTGGCTCAATGCTTCACGGGGTAGTGTTGAAAGCGATGTGCTAGTTAGAATGTTCCTGCACACAGCCAGGTTAGTGACAGCGTACTTTTTTGGGGTTGATTTTGCCTTCACAACACTTCGGCGCGGAAACTGCTGTAGCGGCCTGTCGGAATGGTTCGTTCGCGCTACAGCAACCGTGGCCGCGCTCGGATTATCTGTTTCCTCACTCTGTTTGCCGTAATTTCAGTGTAAACTCGCAACACAAACGTTCTTAATTTTAGCGCCCGCTGCCGGTGGCGACACCGTCGCCGTCGTTTGGCAAGTTTTGCTCAACAAAACCCGAGCTGTTTGGATTTTAAATTAAATCTTTAATCACATTAATTATGGAAGACTTTGATGTGCGTTCGGGATGTGGCGTGACGCAGGCGTGGTAAATGAGTGAAGCTGGCGGAAGCGGAAGGAATAGTCTGTCTGTTTGGAATAGTACGATGAATCGACGGATGGAGGCGCCTAGTTGTTGAAGCCGCGCATACCGATGGAGACGCCCGGTGATTTGTTAAAGAGTCCTTGAAGCCAATAGGGCTCGGAACATTCGCTTACATTTCGGAACATTTGTGAAAACGTTCAAGTTTCTGCTGCTCGAACGATATTTCTTTTTGTTCAGGTTACATGCTGCAAAGTGGGCTAGTATTGGAAAGTGAATCTTATTTGCGAATTACTATTCGCTTATTTGCGAATTAAGTACTACAAAAATTGTATGGAATCCTTCGTCACCCTGGATTGCGAATCGAAATTTTCTTCAATTTTGATGAACATCTTGTCATTATTATCATATTGGAACATCTTGGCATGATTAATGTGACCTGTGTGCTTGTATAGTGAAGTATATTTGATATGAGGTATAAAACAAATAATTTTTGTATGCTTCCATCTCTTGCTTTGTTGTTAGTGAACTACTACGCTCAAATGCAACCAACTACTACGCTAAAATGGAACCATTCGATTCTTTGTTTTTGCTAATGGCGATTTTTATATGCTGAAGGCTCGTGATGGGCGTTTATTAATATTTTTTTCATCATTTGGATTGTTTTCATGGCATGCGGGAGTAACACGGCCACGGGCGGGGTGCGCTTGTCACGCTGCGCCCACGAACCGGCTCCGAGCGAAAATCGTCGTTTTTCTGTGCAAAATTCATTTCCGCTTCGTGGGTGCAATAATTTACATTTTAATCACAAACCTGCCGCGCCCGCAGCCGTTCCCTGGCTGCAGGACTACGTACGACCCGCCCGTCTGTATTTGTTTGCGGTTCATCCTTTTGTGTGGGCGAATGCAATCGTGAATTCGACTGCATGGAGGGTTTGCGTGTGTGTGTGTGAGTGTAGCTGTGTGAGTTGTGGCTCAATGCTTCACGGGGTAGTGTTGAAAGCGATGTGCTAGTTAGAATGTTCCTGCACACAGCCAGGTTAGTGACAGCGTACTTTTTTGGGGTTGATTTTGCCTTCACAACACTTCGGCGCGGAAACTGCTGTAGCGGCCTGTCGGAATGGTTCGTTCGCGCTACAGCAACCGTGGCCGCGCTCGGATTATCTGTTTCCTCACTCTGTTTGCCGTAATTTCAGTGTAAACTCGCAACACAAACGTTCTTAATTTTAGCGCCCGCTGCCGGTGGCGACACCGTCGCCGTCGTTTGGCAAGTTTTGCTCAACAAAACCCGAGCTGTTTGGATTTTAAATTAAAGGGACCTGGCTCGGTAGAAGCCACGAAGTGAGCGAAGGTTAGCCCCGAACTTATGAGGCCCGGCAGGGCTTGTGTACGCTCCGTGTGCGCCGTTTGCTACAAATGGTTCAAATTTTCAACCTAATCGAATAACACAGCCCTGGGCTTCATTACAAGAACTAACCTCAAAACCACCGTTTCCGCTGGTACGGTCCCTAAAGGGACCTGGCTCGGTAGAAGCCACGAAGTGAGCGAAGGTTAGCCCCGAACTTATGAGGCCCGGCAGGGCTTGTGTACGCTCCGTGTGCGCCGTTTGCTACAAATGGTTCAAATTTTCAACCTAATCGAATAACACAGCCCTGGGCTTCATTACAAGAACTAACCTCAAAACCACCGTTTCCGCTGGTACGGTCCCTAAAGGGACCTGGCTCGGTAGAAGCCACGAAGTGAGCGAAGGTTAGCCCCGAACTTATGAGGCCCGGCAGGGCTTGTGTACGCTCCGTGTGCGCCGTTTGCTACAAATGGTTCAAATTTTCAACCTAATCGAATAACACAGCCCTACGCTTAGGCGAAACGAAAACGTTTGCTCATCATGAAACTATTTCCTCCGTTTGCTGGTGGCTCTTCGCCGGAGGTTTCCAGCACCTCCCATCCCGCACCCCCGGCGGTATCTACACATCCGCTTCCGCTGTGGCGGATGTGGATTGTTTTCATGGCATGCGGGAGTAACACGGCCACGGGCGGGGTGCGCTTGTCACGCTGCGCCCACGAACCGGCTCCGAGCGAAAATCGTCGTTTTTCTGTGCAAAATTCATTTCCGCTTCGTGGGTGCAATAATTTACATTTTAATCACAAACCTGCCGCGCCCGCAGCCGTTCCCTGGCTGCAGGACTACGTACGACCCGCCCGTCTGTATTTGTTTGCGGTTCATCCTTTTGTGTGGGCGAATGCAATCGTGAATTCGACTGCATGGAGGGTTTGCGTGTGTGTGTGTGAGTGTAGCTGTGTGAGTTGTGGCTCAATGCTTCACGGGGTAGTGTTGAAAGCGATGTGCTAGTTAGAATGTTCCTGCACACAGCCAGGTTAGTGACAGCGTACTTTTTTGGGGTTGATTTTGCCTTCACAACACTTCGGCGCGGAAACTGCTGTAGCGGCCTGTCGGAATGGTTCGTTCGCGCTACAGCAACCGTGGCCGCGCTCGGATTATCTGTTTCCTCACTCTGTTTGCCGTAATTTCAGTGTAAACTCGCAACACAAACGTTCTTAATTTTAGCGCCCGCTGCCGGTGGCGACACCGTCGCCGTCGTTTGGCAAGTTTTGCTCAACAAAACCCGAGCTGTTTGGATTTTAAATTAAAGGGACCTGGCTCGGTAGAAGCCACGAAGTGAGCGAAGGTTAGCCCCGAACTTATGAGGCCCGGCAGGGCTTGTGTACGCTCCGTGTGCGCCGTTTGCTACAAATGGTTCAAATTTTCAACCTAATCGAATAACACAGCCCTACGCTTAGGCGAAACGAAAACGTTTGCTCATCATGAAACTATTTCCTCCGTTTGCTGGTGGCTCTTCGCCGGAGGTTTCCAGCACCTCCCATCCCGCACCCCCGGCGGTATCTACACATCCGCTTCCGCTGTGGCGGATGTGGATTGTTTTCATGGCATGCGGGAGTAACACGGCCACGGGCGGGGTGCGCTTGTCACGCTGCGCCCACGAACCGGCTCCGAGCGAAAATCGTCGTTTTTCTGTGCAAAATTCATTTCCGCTTCGTGGGTGCAATAATTTACATTTTAATCACAAACCTGCCGCGCCCGCAGCCGTTCCCTGGCTGCAGGACTACGTACGACCCGCCCGTCTGTATTTGTTTGCGGTTCATCCTTTTGTGTGGGCGAATGCAATCGTGAATTCGACTGCATGGAGGGTTTGCGTGTGTGTGTGTGAGTGTAGCTGTGTGAGTTGTGGCTCAATGCTTCACGGGGTAGTGTTGAAAGCGATGTGCTAGTTAGAATGTTCCTGCACACAGCCTCTAAAATGGAACCATTCGATTCTTTGTTTTTGCTAATGGCGATTTTTATATGCTGAAGGCTCGTGATGGGCGTTTATTAATATTTTTTTCATCATTTATTACGACCGATTATCGACACACTTGGGCGACACTTCCCGCTACCGCATGAATGGCTCATGCCCGGATGATTCATGGCTGTCGATGTCGTCGTCAGTCTCGGACTTGCCATGCTTGACACTTCGGTTATCTCACTGGCTGAAGTTCACTGGTCGCGAATGGTTGGGTGACGAGAGCTGGACAAGATAAGACAAACGCCAGGCACCAGCGTCGGAAGAAAGGAAGAAACAACAAAAATACTTGAAAGAATTTATGACCGCAACCTGATCATGCCAGTGCCGGCGCCGTCCCGGCCCAGCTGCTGACCGGAATACGTTAAGAGGCATCATCCCTGAGGATGGGCCGGTCCTCGACCGGTGAAATGTGATTATTCTCTGGAACGGAGGAAGTTTGAGAAAGATGATGGACGAGAAGCAATAGAGCAGTAGGTGGTGGTCATCGTTCCGGCCTAAGATAGATGGCTGCAATGATGAAGGGTAGCCGGGTGGGCGGGCGCTGGTAAATGGTAATTAAGGACATTGCGTAATATGCGGGACGGTTAGGCTTAGGCCTCGTTGAGACGACGCTCGCCCATGCTCCTGGGCGATGATTCATGTGCCACCGACACGTCCCGCCCTAATGGGTCGGAGTCACTGCGAAAGAAGTGTGCCGGGGGTGCGTTAAGTGGGCTTACGCGATAAATCCCATTTTGGCAGGCATCATCAATCGCCGGTTTAGTGGCCGGTCGCCTCGCCGTTATTCGGTCCGTTAGACGCAAGCCATAACTGAGAAACGGAACGTTTCGAAGGAAGAAAAAGCAGTGGCAAGATGCACCGCCGTCTGGAATCAATTGTTGAAATGGTTTTTTGATGGGTGTATAGCTTTTTATTCTATGAGTTGCTTGTCCTCTATATGTAGTTAATGGAGTAGCATTAAAAAATGGTAAAAAAATAGAAATGTCTTGCTACAAACAATGAAAGAGATGATTGCATCGTAGTTTGAAAGGAGCAAAGTTCATTGGAAGCCTTAAAGTAAAGTTTAAAATTCCGCACAAACTCATTCCAACGCACTCAAACTGCTTTAAAGTTCGGCGAGAAAATGAGTTCAACAAAGAAAGGCCATTTGCCTGCTGGGATTGGGAGCTTTGGATAGCATAAATTCTATTAACCAAAGGCCTTCCCGCCTTGCATTACGGTGCGGTTTATGGTTTTATAGGCTGGGATTATGACATTGCCCAGCAGAGGGATGATTTAATTGATTAGGACAGGCTCGTGCTGCTGCCCTCTGTCCAGATTTTGCCATTAATTTTCTTTGGAAATCATCGCACCGTCGGATGTACGGGGGGCCGGCCAGGAAAGGTAATATAATTTTCTCCTTCTTCGTATTGCTTCAGTATAGATTATGGTGGGTTTGCTTTGTTAGAAGGTTTTATTGGCAATGCAAATTACCCAAAGTGTTCTTTTAGTAATGGAGGAACATCGGACTAGCTTTGGAGTTATTAAAACTCGAACTGTAAATTAGAAAGGTTGAGATAGTCTGATGACGTTGGGTGCCGATTAAACATTTGAATCACTTTAAAGCAAAAATTCCATAAATTTAATTCAAATTCCAAAATCGATCCAAAAATGGTGCGAATAAGACGTTTGGAGTGTTTTTTTAGAGATACTTTGAACGACAAAAAAAAAACAAATAGGATTTTGTCCAACAATAGATGGAATAGGATGAAGCAAAAGCTATGCAACAGGTGAAATAAACAGCAACGTCATCAGGATGTTTATCTGTTTTTAACGGCCATGGTAGTATTCTTGCAACTATGTAGTTTTTATCCTCTTTATTACGGAGAACAAACAGATGGCTACCGTCGTTTGACACTGATAAACGTGTACAGCTTTCCCGCCAGCGATAGAGATATATCACATCACACGGAGTAAGACTTCAACAATGACGGGCCATTGCCGCTGGAAGCACAGGATCCGGCAAACAACTGTCAACTTCCGTGCATTAGTCAGGGCGCCTAATTAAACGAGCAGTACGGTAAACGAGCATAATGAGAAAAAGGATCCAGAAAGGATGGAAATTTACTGGTCACTCGCTGCGCCTCCCGGAGACGACAGCGTCGGAAGGAGCAGCAGGCGGAATCCTTGTCTAGCGTGTACCGACCGCTGCGACGGCGAGCGACGAAGTGGTGCTGATTAAAAGCACACTTTATTAAAGAGTAACTTTGGTGTTGCTTAAGCTGCGCTGCCTGTCGCCTCCAGCTCCACACGCTACACCTGGCCCCGGCTAGTGTGCGCGAACGTTCTCACTCTCACTAAACATAATTAATTGGATCAAATAATTCACCCGCAGTGCTCCATAATATCACCTCCCACCACCCCCTCCCACACCATTTTCCGTACCCAAGCACCCGCCCGAAATGTCGGAAGCAGGCAATGAAAAACCTCCCCGACACGGCAGCGTGTTCCCGCCCGGGAGCGGAGGCGCGTTTCCCGGGCCGGTGGCGTTGTTCCGCACGGAACAGGATAAGCCGCCACGGGAAGGATACGGGTATCCGATTTCGACACCATCAGCAGGCGCCGGGCCGCTCCGGTTCGTGGCGAGATGAAAGGACGAAGATGAATGATTTACAATCCAATCTTGCCGTTATTTATGAAGGTAAATAGAACGTACGACGGGGCGTTTGGCGGGGCGCCCAACACTACGACGGCGAATGGAAAGTGATTACGCTAAATGAAACCAATTTTTCGAGCAAATAATTGTTTCATTGAGCCGAAAGGGTGCGGAGCTGGCGTTGTGTTGCCGCCGTCGGAAGTTGCCGATGTTTGCTCGGAGCATCGGAAGTGAATTTGTCCATTTGAAGCAGCAGTTTAGTCGAATGGGTAAACGTCGAATGTTCCGGTTTGTGCTGCTAATGAATGTGGGATTTGTAAATGTAAAACAAGCTCTGAATGGGAGGACATGTGAAGGGTGACAAGCGTTCCCAGGGATGCATCAATTTTGCTGTCTCGACCGAGCCACATAACGAGGATATTCTTGTTCGCTAGCTAACGTCACGGACGGCTGACCGGATCGTACGGTTCCATTAAGTCACAGGACATAACATTCCTTCTTCGCAACCCTCTGGAGGTTGCGATCGGTGTAAAGACGAAATAACAATGGGTTGAGTTTCGCAGTTCATTCGTATTAGTTTGTAATATTTTATGATCAATATCTGATTATCTGATAATTGGTTGTTGTTTTTCATTTCTACAGTTCAATATTACTCGATATCATAAAATATCACTGTTCCTGAAATAGTTAAGCATAAAACCTACAGAGTCACGAATTGTACATGCAAGTTGAGAGACAGACAGAGAAATGTTGAATAAGTTGTCATGCTTCTTTTCCTTCGGGTGGCATCATTTTTAGCCATTTTGATTTGTGTTCGCTGGTAGAATGTGCTTGTGCAGAAGGATTGATAGCTTCAGCATAAATTTTTGATATGTGTTCTGAGTAAAATAAGCTAGATATTTTCTAAAAGCAGATTTAAGGAACGAAATCCATTGAATATAATTATTAATTTACTTTGAGTCAATTGAGCCAATTTGTATTAATTGAAAAGGATGAAGATATTCATCCATCATCCTGTAACCTGTAACATAAAGTTAAAACCCTTGAAACTTTTGTTTCAAAATTTGGTTTAAATATTATTTTTAGCTTATATAGCAGGTTTGGTAATAAACACGCGTTTATGTTCCGATCGTTCCCACTGTGTGCTTTGCATTGGTTTGATACAGAAACAATCCCATTATTGGATGATGTTGCACCTATTGCAGGCACAGTCAGCCGGCACGTGAATGCAGAGCACCGCATGAAAAAGAATGTTAATGTCACCGAAATGTGCTGTACCGTTATGCCCGGTTGTCTTTAGCCTGCAAATGCACCATACCGTGTGCATAAATCAACGTGTGCATTCACACGGACATGAATCATGGTTTCAGCAGCAGGTTTTTTTTTACCTTTACCGCACAACTCGACTGGCATCTCCAATAGGTTCTATGCTGAAATCTCATTATTTCATTTCCACAGGGCTTTACCGTACGGCGTCTACCAAATTTACTCAAGGGACATGTCAAAGAAACAGCATCCCAGCAACAAGGTTTCCATAATTGAAAGTTCCAGAGTCGATCCGGTGACAGTGGGAGTCTCTGCAAGGGATGCCGGACGTAAGTGTTGTAAGCAAGATTTGAGTGCAGTTTGATGTTGGAATGAAAAATAGCAAATGCATGAAAAATCTGACAAAGTTCCTGTTCTCGGTTCGATGTCAACGTGCGAGATATGGGGCAGGAAACGTGGATTAATTTGGTGCGTGTCTGCTCGCTGCATACGTCAACCGGCTCGCCGGAAACGGAACAGCTGAAACGAAAGGCTGCTTGCTTCCATGCGGCCACTTATATTATTAGAGTGCTTCGTTTTCGCCGTTTGCCGTTCGCACCCCGGTGCCCGGTGTTTGCGC
Organism: Anopheles cracens; assembly: GCA_002091845.1. NCBI lineage: Eukaryota > Metazoa > Arthropoda > Insecta > Diptera > Culicidae > Anopheles > Anopheles cracens. The sequence goes on along the minus strand of KZ070890.1, from coordinate 171,831 downwards.
TTACTCCGAGAACTTTCGTTTGCTTCGGTTAAATAGAATTATTTAAAGTTGATCTCTCAGTGTGCCACTCGAGCGACGTCGAAAGGGCGAAGAATTCGCCGTCCCTTACCGGTTTGCCTGGTTTGATGGGTGAGTTTGACTTCTAACGAAATTGGTTGCCCTTTTCTGTGCCATTTGTGTGCTTCCCGTTTCTGTTTAAACAACATTCGGTGTGCAACGTTCGTTCTTTGCTTTCCCCTTCTTTTGATTCTTGAAGCACACACGAAACGTTGAATCTCACTACAGTGGTGTGACTAGCGGTTCGGATGAGAGCAAAATGGAACGATGTGAATGGTGGACAACTTTTTTTTAGGCCACGCTAATACCAGCTGCTTGTTTGTCACATTCACATTCGACATTTTTCAGTCGCTCAACTATCACGGTACCAGGAACAGGAAACGAGGAGAATGATTTTTTTCTCGACGTTATGAGTGTGTTATGAGTGTGTGTGTGCGCGTTTCCTTCACACACTGCTGGCGGAAAATATCGATTCATCTGCTTTGATCCAGCTTCATCCACCGCTACCGTGCTAGGTTTACTGCACCGAGGCTTCGTTCTAGTTCAAGGCTAGATGAGATTCGCTCATGCTGCATAAGCTCCCTTCGATGGCAGCTGGTCGGTGTGGAGTGCATGCTACACGGTAAGGACGAAATAATTTCCTGCACGCTGTCTGTGCGGCGCACGGGTAGAACTGGCGCGTTGTAATGCTGTGATGGGCGAGTAAAAGTTTTATCACAAAACTCGGTCTCGGTGTTAAAATATGCCTACAGGCATTCCGGGTGCTTCCACGGTGAACGTTCACCAGCGCGAGATGGTTCAAAACTCGGTCTCGGTGTTAAAATATGCCTACAGGCATTCCGGGTGCTTCCACGGTGAACGTTCACCAGCGCGAGATGGTACGATACGGCGCCAAGAGGCGCACCACCGGGCCCGATAAGGCAGATCGGTGGCGATGATAGATACGGATTCGATGTGATCCATGCCTCGGAATCGGGTTCGAGATAAGGCTCGTACCGTACGGAGCGTTTGGCCCATTACAGGTCACGGGACGCAAAGGCACGTGGGACGTCGAAGGCGAAGAAGTTGTGACACTGTTCAGGGTCACAAACGTGGAAGAATTGTACGGCAGGGATGATAAGAATTTTACGTTTCAAGTGCTGTTGTTAAACATATTTTAGTGGCATTTTTAACGCTCGATGTTCAGGACCCTTCTAATTAAGAGAGGCTGTTGTCTTGATAATTTGGGATCGTATTACCCAGTGACACTGCATCCCATACTGGTTGGCTCCAATAACCACTACTTGAGATTCTTTTCGCAAAGAATTGGCCTTAATCAACATGTTTTATGAATAAACGGCTTGGTTGAAAAATATCTTACAGCTTGTATGACTAGTGGAATACCGCATGCATCATGTATATTGTAAACGAAATATGTTTTCTCGTATTAAAGTTTGTATTAAACTACCAATCACTTAGTTAAAGACTTTAGAACAACCTAATGCATCAGTATGTGTATGACAGTTCATCGCATTTCGACTATTACCTTACATTTGGACATTGAATATTTTACAACTAGATGGAAAGTTTTGATGACAATATTTGCGGGTTACAATTCGGATTTGCTTAGGACTCAGATATAAATTTACCTTGCTCTCGGTTGCCTTTAGTTATTATTTTGGTCCTGATAAGTTTATCGGTTACGATATCCTTCTTTAGAAGATTGCATGATCTGTTGTGCAAAATGCTCACAATTAATTATGGATTTGATTATTACTCTTACTGTTTTCAGTTTATTTACTGCAACTTGAAATAGTTGCGATTAGTATTTCGTTTGGTGTCAAATATCTATGACAAATATTATCAATATATCGTCAAAATAAATGACGAATCGTGAGAGTGTTTAGTTCAGTAATCCATAATATAACAAACTAGAACCCAACACCCAGAAATTAACAGTTATCGTACTATATTTGTATGTAGTACAATTTCTCATTAATCTTGCTAACATTAAATGAAGCCTGCTGATGTGACAACAATCCCTACCATTGTTCATCATTCAAGCAACCTCACCCATTTCCATCATGCTTCATCGGGGCCCGAATGATCAGCAGCGACCTGTCAGCAGAAGGAGTTTTACGGTTATCTTCTGTGTCACTACTTAATCAAACCTCGTTTCATTGCGAACAAAATGGAACTGTCCGACGCGCGAACAAGATCGAAATTATCGGACCATTCATTCCCGACGCCCGACAGTTCCGTTCCGTTCCGTTCGTTCGTTCCTTCGTCGACCCGGCGCTTCGGTGCTTCGATCGTAAAGCAAAGAATTTGGAGCCGCCCCGGTAGGAAGGAAGTAACGTAAGGTTCACCGCGCTTCGTTCGCTTCTGTCGAGCGCGAGGGAGGGGGTCCTGTACCTTCCGGAGTCACGGTCGTCCGAAAGGCGTCCCGACTCAGGTGCGTCCATTTGGTCACGAACGGTCATAAAACTGTTTTACAACCAAATCGAGAACTGCGTGATGGAAAGTTTTTATCCCGGGGGTGTGGGAATGGTGTCCGCGGAACGGGCCGGGCAGATAAAGTGTGGAGTTTATCACCGTCGCTTCCGGCGGTAGTGGTGATGCTTGCGGAAGTCGCTGGTTTTCGATAAGGAGACGCCAGCTGGCTCGGGGTCGTCGGTTTGGAATCGCGTCGTTGTTCGACGGTGGAGGTATTATTAAACTACTTGTAGCTCTTTGGGATACGTGTCCCGGTGTCCCGCTCTGCGGATTGCCCAAGGGTTCGGATTAATTTTGAATTCATCAATTGCGCCATGTCGCCCAGAGGAGATTAAGTCAAACCGTTACCTGAATGGGAATGTGGTTAATGTTTGTGTTGAAGTTTATAACTTTATGGCGTTATAATTCAACAGTGGCTAGGGCTTTGGTTGTGATTGAAGCGAAGTCAGCTGTAAGGTGAAAGATTGAGCGATAGCTTGTAACGCGGTGCTATTCGTGCGCAATTCGGAAGCATTCCGAGCCGGAAAAAACTTTTGTGAAGGCGTATACGTCAAGGTTTCAAAATAGACTTCTTTTTGTCTGTTGAAGCACAACCAGCTGTCAGTAGAGAGAAGCCAGGTTGTCCAAAAGATGATGGAATCTTTGAGTGTTCCGTGTGAGTGTTCGTTGCAGTAGGCGGTGGAGAAGTGTCTACCTGACATTTGGTTGAGCCCCCGTTTCAGTTGACGTTGGTGGAAGTTGGCCCGTCATTTGCATTTTTGAGGTCGACATCGCGGTGAATCTGAAGCAAGATGAGCACAACATCAGAAGTTTGAAAAGTGTAGGACATGAGTTGTCAATGCGTTCTTGGAAAGGAAGAAATATGCAGAGGCGTAACGAGCGAATGAAAATTGAACAACGCAGTGCAGGTAATCGAAATATTTTTAACCGCCCCACAATAGCAATCGTGAGTTTTGTGCTTGTCAAACTTAAGCCCGTACTGATAACTTGGTATGCCAACCACTTCCGGAGCGGGAACATTTGAGAAGAAAAGTTTTTCTCACACAGCCGAAACCACATCCCTCCGGTTGGTGCGGAGGTTTTCTTTTGGAGAGCACAGTGAAGATGTACCATCACTGCTAAGTTGGCCCTTTCAAATCGAGATGCTATCGAAATTGAACTCCCTCTGCGCATCAATTGCACCTCGCGCCGGGGGAATCGATCTCGCTTTTGATGGATTTCTGTAGTACTTCCTGGGGAGTTTGCTGTCTGGCAGGCGCGTTGTGAGTTTCGTATTTCGTGCCGCTGGGAACTGCTGATGTTCCTGATTTTTCTGTACTTTTTTACGGCTTTTTCCACCGTGCGAAACGATTCTTTTCACTCTTTTCCTCTTGGTAGCAGGCAGATGATACACTTTTTCGAAATACACAAGCAATGAAGAAGAACGATACGGTAGTTTTTGTGCCAGGTTTGCACCCGTCTTTTTGTTTGGCCAAGCAATAACACTATCATGGCGGTGGGCTTTGCATCTTTGATGTGTGTGTGGCTAGAAATTGGTTGCTGGTTTTATTTTGCGAACGGTGCGCCGATTCTACATTCTACGTGATTTCATTGCAAGCAATCGCCATATGAAAGGTTTTTGGTGAGGCAATCGCACGCTTTCGATACAACGAGTTCATCAGAATCGAAAATTCTCCCTGTTACTACCATCGATTGCTGTATACACCGCAGTAACGTCAGCAGTTTTCGGGCGGATTGATTGGTGCGAATTTCTCCGAAATGGATCTCCGTGTCAAACGACGATGAAGTTGTATGTACAGAAAACTTTGGTCGATTTCAACTTCCGGGAATTGTGGACAACATTTCAATACGGATGGTTATATTGCGTCACTTTACAGTCGTACGAAACAGCAGATTCTTTTGGCTTCGTAGTAGAGCTACTTTCTTTATTGTGGTAGGAAGCTTTTTTGATGTACTACTCTGGATGTCGTTGGTCAATTAAATATCCCTCTTGCTTCGCTTATCTGGTTAGCATTTTCATAACGGCATTAAGCATCGTATTACATCAATTTGTTTCTATTATTGATTCTGTTTCTTCTGAACATTGGATAGCAGTAATTACGATAAGATATCTTCAATTCCAACCACCTTGAACGGTCATACACAAAAGCATACTCCTGTCTGGCAAATGTTGGAGAAATTCCACCTGCGTGCTTTTACATTGCGAAAGTAAATCATACCTTCAGCGACCGCTGCTGAAAGCGGTCCCGGTGCCGTGAAAACCTTCAAACCCGCAAAGGCGACATAATCAGCTGGGAAACCCGAAACGTCCATTAAAGGGAAGTGTTATTTTTTTGTGAGTTGTTGTGCTGCCTGTTTTCCGTCTGTCTGGCTGGCTGGTGTTTTGCCGGCTGGCTGCGCCACCGCAGAATACATTGCCCCAGCGGGGCTGTTTTGAATTTAGGCGCCACTTTCAAGGGTGAAAATGATCCAACATTGCCCCGCTCAAGACGGTGCGGAGGTGGCGACATAAAACGAGACAAACACGTTCATCGGTAGCGCACCGGCTGCTTTATCGGTCTCGGGGCGTATCACGAATGAGCTATCACACTTTTAATCTCCGCTTAAATATTTATAATTCATAAATTATTAATCGCCCACCAAGGAATAGCGCCCCCGGACCCGGCGGCGGTGGATGACGTGAAGGATGCACTGGTTATCCTGGGGCCACCGACGCGGTGACCATTCGGTCGGTGCTTTCACGGCCGGGGCGTGCTTTCCGCAGCTGTGCGTTTACGCTTTAACTGAATAATTAATGCCTGCAGTCCAGGCTTTCGGCCCAGCGGTGTCTATATAATTACGTTCGGCGTTGTGAGGTGTGAAAATCCTGTCAGTGTGTCTAATTAGGAAGGGTTCTTCATTAGCATGCGCGTTTATGGGTATAGGAAGTGGTTGCTGCGCTAGAAATTGTGTATCTAGAATGTACAATTATTTAATTAATTAATCAACTATTCAATCCCCTATGGGTTCGGTTATTGGTTTGGGTTAAAATTCGGATTGAAATATTTTAATTCAATCATTTTTCGGCAACTAAATCACCAAAATAGCAATGATTTGCGATTGTCTTTGCACATATGTACTGTCTTTAAGCTGTTTTATCACCACGCAATTTTGTCCACCATAAGCTTTATTCAAAAACATCAGGATCAGCTGATTCGCATTATCTTTTCTTTCTGAAACCGCTTTTATGTCACGCTCTATAAAATTTTGCTCGAACTACACGAAGCGCTCGGAACGGCCGAGACGCGCGAAAAACCAGTACTATCGCTTCTGCTTACCACATACTTACCGAAACAGCGCATAATTGAATAACAAGTACGTAATCTACTCAGCTTAAAACTCTATCATCCGACTCAAAACAAAATGAAATTTATTCAAAGAGACACTTTTATGCCACGCAATGGTGAGCTTCGGACAAATCAGTCTGTCCGACGGGTAAATACCGCTCCGGTGGTTGGTGTCCTGGGCCTGGCCATTGGGTGGTCAGTGAGAAAAACGCTCGAGCACGGCCAGCACGGATTTCGATTTGGTGACCGCAGCAAGATTGTCGAGCATTATCTTTTGATGCGTTCTAAGCTACCGCCTCTTAAGCTGCTTATCCGGTCCGGGCGTCTTGTGTTCGCTGGTGGTTCGCTCCCGTTACCGTTTTTTTCTGTGTGGTTCTTTGCCTTTTTTTAACCCACTTTAGGAGTACGGTTCTGATGCGCTCGAGCGCCGCCGAGAGCATGTTTTGTGTAACCCATCTGCAAACAAAGTGTTATCGCTACTGCCCGATGATATTCATGAATTATTCAACTTTCATTCCGTTTTCGGCTGTCTTCTATTGCATTCTTTGTGTGTGCGTGTGCTCGTGTAAGGCTGAAGCTCCGGGCCCGACCGCCAAAAGTCTCGCAACGAAAGGAACGAAAAAAAACGGTTGAAAACATTTAAGAACTTAAGAGCAGGGTTTCAATATCGGTGGCGCTTGTGTCCTGTTCCGGTTGGTTGGTGGTGACGCCGGTGCGCGTTTGTGGAGTGCATTTTCAATGTGATTGTGAACTCCGCCAAGGTCGACGGGTTTTGTTATCGTAGGGCAAATAATACACCACGGCAAGTGCGGCCCCGGAACAGAATCTGGACCTGAATCTCGAAATCTCGACAGATCCTTGCCACCCGACGGGCTAAGTAAACAATTGCTTAGTGAAGTTTTTCTGGTTCATTCGAGTTATTCCGTGTTCTTTAGAACAACTGTTTGCTTGATCGATATGTTTAATAATCGGTTTGTTGAAAGCATTCTGCTTAAACTAAACCAATTCAAGCTGTGTGAAATACGTGCAGCCTTTATCGGAAATTGTGCACTTAGATCTGATTTTCAGAAGAAGAGAGTTTTCAAATTTTTCTGCATATAAATGTGTGAAATTAATAATGTTGGTGTGCATGTTTCCCAAAATTATTAAAAAAATATATTTCAATTTGGTTCGAGAACCATCTTTAGCCTTGTTTAATTTGGGGAGATCTTGGATGTTTCAAATGACTCACGTACAATACGCAAGGTTTAAGAGATTGATAAAGTGAATAAGCCACAATGGAAGCCACGAAACGGTGAATGTCAGTAGCTGCAGCGTGCTGGATGCGTCCCGTTTTTGCTTACAAAGGCATTAATCCTTATTCTCCACTGATCCATCGCAAGTTTTTTACCATCCATCGTGTCCGCGAATCGTAGCTGACGGCACTAATAAGAACCCACCGACAATAGAACTACAAATCCTATTTTTGTGACGACCTAGATACGCTTCCCAACGTCGAATCGCGCTTCGCAATTACACGATTTCCATGTGCATTGACCCGCACGGTACGGGTTTTTCTTCTTCCACTCTTGGTCCATTGCTCTCGCCCGTTGCAGCGGTAGTGCAAAAATTCTATTGCACGCTCATCAGCAGCGAAGCGCACGCCGGCGAATGAAGAAATTTAGAACAAAGGATTGGCGATACAAGGGCAGCAGTGGTGGTGCGATTGAGAGAAAAAATAACATTCCGGCACAAAACTCCCGGTTGAGCCGTTAATGAAAGCAACAGCAAAAAAAAAACGAAAACCGCGCGCGATTGGTTGCGAGCGCAGCAGATTTCCAATGGCTGGCAACTTTTGCTTTAATCGCTTCCGTTGGGTCGCATTTATTGTTGTCTACGGCCAGCCGGTGCGCTCGGTTGCCGGTCGGGATCGGATTACGGGTTGCGATGGCTGCAGGAGGTTGCTGTAAATGAGCCTGGCGAGGAGGAGCGAAGCGCTGCCGCAAATTGTGCAATGGATTCCATAGAAATACCTTTTCCTGGTCGGATGCTTCACTAGAAAGCCGATTGCAATGATACCGTATAGCAGCGGACTGTTAATGGATGCAATTTATGTGAAACTGGCCGGGCTACGCCGAGAACAAGGGCTGTATTGATGGGTTAGAAAATAGGGTTTGGTCATTTTTCTTAATGAAACCTACACTGTGAACTACAACTACGATGGATAAATCATGAATGCTTTGAATGGCCAAGGTTATATAAGCTTATTAAAAGTATTCTTCAAGATTCTCGGCCTCTTGAAGAGAATGCTTAAATTATTATCTATAATAAATAAAAATACACTTTTTATATAATACGTTAGTCTCGAACGCTATTTTCGATTGATGTCGGAATTAGATAATTACCGATCGGTTGCAGTTTCACCGGTGCGCTTGCAGCAATGGATAAACAACGGAAAGCTCTTTGATTTGGTCTGCCGTTTGAAAATAGCTACAGTTGTGGGTGAGTGTGTGTGTGTGTGTGTGCGCGCGTGGGAAATGCATGTACGCGAACCGCACATTGAGCACATTGGAGTATCGTCCGCACGAAAGATCATCCGCGTGAAGTGTGTACCCAGAGCTTCGTCGTGACCAAACACGTGTTCTCATCACGCTCGGTAGGTAGTTTGAATAAATTGAGCTTTTCCAGCTTAGCCGGTTGAACGGAAAACAAACTGGGAACGCGGACAGGGTGCAGCAGGCGCTAACACTAGGCGCGAAAATGGCTGAATTTAATTTGAAAAGTTTTGGATAATACATTAAAACACACTCCGCCACCGTGTTCGCTGTGGGCTGAACCGGGCACGACAAACAAAAATCGGCTTGCTATGAAAACCTTCACGGGGAGGCTTTGCCGTGCATGATCCAACCATCCGGACAGGCACTAGTTGCAAACTTGAGGGACAAAGCGAGATGTTAAAATAATGTAAAAAAATGTTCGGCGTTGTGAGGTGTGAAAATCCTGTCAGTGTGTCTAATTAGGAAGGGTTCTTCATTAGCATGCGCGTTTATGGGTACAGAAAGTGGTTGCTGCGCTAGAAATTGTGTATCTAGAATGTACAATTATTTAATTAATTAATCAACTGTGCAATCCCCTATGGGTTCGGTTATTGGTTTGGGTTAAAATTCGGATTGATTTTTTTTTATTTCAATCATTTTTCGGCAACTAAACCACCAAAATAGCAATGATTTTCGAATGTCTTTACACATATGTATTGTCTTTAAGCTGTTTTATCTCCACGCAATTTTGTCCACCATAAGCTTTATTCAAAAACATCAGGATCAGCTGATTCGCATTATCCTTCCTTTCTGAAACCGCTTTTATGTCACGCTCTATAAAATTTTGCTCGAACTACACGAAGCGCTCGAAACGGCCGAGACGCGCGAAAAACCAGTACTATCGCTTCTGCTTACCACATACTTACCGAAACAGCGCATAATTGAATAACATTTTCGAATGTCTTTACACATATGTATTGTCTTTAAGCTGTTTTATCTCCACGCAATTTTGTCCACCATAAGCTTTATTCAAAAACATCAGGATCAGCTGATTCGCATTATCCTTCCTTTCTGAAACCGCTTTTATGTCACGCTCTATAAAATTTTGCTCGAACTACACGAAGCGCTCGAAACGGCCGAGACGCGCGAAAAACCAGTACTATCGCTTCTGCTTACCACATACTTACCGAAACAGCGCATAATTGAATAACAAGTACGCAATCTACTCAGCTTAAAACTCTATCATCCGACTCAAAACAAACTGAAATTTATTCAAAGAGACACTTTTATGCCACGCAATGGTGAGCTTCGGACAAATCAGTCTGTCCGACGGGTAAATACCGCTCCGGTGGTTGGTGTCCTGGGCCTGGCCAGTTGTGTGGTCAGTGAGAAAAACGCTCGAGCACGGCCAGCATGGATTTCGATTTGGTGACCGCAGCAAGATTGTCGAGCATTATCTTTTGATGCGTTCTAAGCTACCGCCTCTTAAGCTGCTTATCCGGTCCGGGCGTCTTGTGTTCGCTGGTGGTTCGCTCTCGTTACTGTTTTTTCTGTATGGGTCTTTGCCTTTTTTAACCCACTTTAGGAGGACGGTTCTGATGCGCTCGAGCGCCGCCGAGAGCATGTTTTGTGTAACCCATCTGCAAACAAAGTGTTATCGCTACTGCCCGATGATATTCATGAATTATTCAACTTTCATTCCGTTTTCGGCTGTCTTCTATTGCATTCTTTGTGTGTGCGTGTGCTCGTGTAAGGCTGAAGCTCCGGGCCCGACCGCCAAAAGTCTCGCAACGAAAGGAATGAAACAACGGTGGAAAACATTTAAGAACTTAAGAGCAAGGTTTCAATATCGGTGGCGCTTGTGTCCTGTTCCGGTTGGTTGGTGGTGACGCCGGTGCGCGTTTGTGGAGTGCATTTTCAATGTGATTGTGAACTCCGCCAAGGTCGACGGGTTTTGTTATCGTAGGGCAAATAATACACCACGGCAAGTGCGGCCCCGGAACAGAATCTGGACCTGAATCTCGAAATCTCGACAGATCCTTGCCACCCGACGGGCTAAGTAAACAATTGCTTAGTGAAGTTTTTCTGGTTCATTCGAGTTATTCCGTGTTCTTTAGAACAACTGTTTGCTTGATCGATATGTTTAATAATCGGTTTGTTGAAAGCATTCTGTTTGAACTAAACCAATTCAAGCTGTGTGAAATACGTGCAGCCTTTATCGGAAATTGTGCACTTAGATCTGATTTTCAAAGGAAGAGAGTTTTCAATTTTTTCTGTATATAAATGTTGGTGAAATTAATAATGTTGGTGTGCATGTTTCCCTAAATTTTCAAAAAAAATATATTTCAATTTGGTTCGAGAACCATCTTTAGCCATGTTTAATTTGGGGAGATCTTGGAAGTTTCAAATGACTCACGTACAATACGCAAGGTATAAGAGATTGATAAAGTGAATAAGACACAATGGAAGCCACGAAACGGTGAATGTCGGAAGCTGCAGCGTGCTGGATGCGTCCCGTTTTTGCTTACAAAGGCATTAATCCTTATTCTCCACTGATCCATCGCAAGTTTTTGCCCGCACCGTGCCCGCGAATCGTAGCTGACGGCACTAATAAGAACCCACCGACAATAGAACTACAAATCCTATTTTTGTGACGACCTAGATACGCTTCCCAACGTCGAATCGCGCTTCGCAATTACACGATTTCCATGTGCATTGACCCGCACGGTACGGGTTTTTCTTCTTCCACTCTTGGTCCATTGCTCTCGCCCGTTGCAGCGGTAGTGCAAAAATTCTATTGCACGCTCATCAGCAGCGAAGCGCACGCCGGCGAATGAAGAAATTTAGAACAAAGGATTGGCGATACAAGGGCAGCAGTGGTGGTGCGATTGAGAGAAAAAATAACATTCCGGCACAAAACTCCCGGTTGAGCCGTTAATGAAAGCAACAGCAAAAAAAAAACGAAAACCGCGCGCGATTGGTTGCGAGCGCAGCAGATTTCCAATGGCTGGCAACTTTTGCTTTAATCGCTTCCGTTGGGTCGCATTTATTGTTGTCTATGGCCAGCCGGTGCGCTCGGTTGCCGGTTGGGATCGGCTTACGGGTTGCGATGGCTGCAGGAGGTTGCTGTAAATGAGCCTGGCGAGGAGGAGCGAAGCGCTGCCGCAAATGCTGCAATGAATTCCATAGAAATACCTTTTCCTGGTCGGATGCTTCACTAGAAAGCCGATTGCAATGATACCGTTTAGCAACGGACCGTTAATGGATGCAATTTATGTGAAACTGGCCGGGCTACGCCGAGAACAAGGGCTGTATTGATGGGTTAGAAAATAGGGTTTGGTCATTTTTCTTAATGAAACCTACACTGTGAACTACAACTACGGTGGATAAATCATGAATGATGTAAATGCCCATGAACAAGGTTATATAAGCTTATTATAAGTGTTCTTCAAAATTATCGATCTCTTGAAGGGAATGCTTAAATTATTATCTAAAATAAAAAATACATTTTTTATATAATACGTTACTCTCGAACGCTATTTTCGATTGATGTCGGAATTAGATAATTACCGATCGGTTGCAGTTTCACCGGTGCGCTTGCAGCAATGCACGTATTATCGTACGTTGGTACGTAGTACGCAAAAAAAACCACTAAGCCACGCCGGAAACAGCGGTCACGAAAGGCGCTCGTGGGAATGTTTGTTCCGTGGTGACCGTTTCGTGTGTTTGTCGTATCTAGCGGGCAGCTCGTGAGGAAATTTCGGTGAATTATTCATTCGGAACACAGCGCCTGCGGTTGACACTGACAGAAATACCCCTGCGGTAGGGCAACGGAACAGACGAGAAAACGGGTGGGAAAGCTTGAGCGACTGTGTCATCTGCAATGCCGGCGGAGTGTTGTGATGGAGCTGATATCACTCATTAGCGTGAAGTAACTGCGCCGAAGGTGTTCCGAATCGGTGCCATTTCGGACACGAGCGACCGGAAACGGTTGGACGCTGGAAAAATCACCCAACACACCCGGCAGGGTAGATTAATTTACACACGCAGCAGCTGTGCCTGTGTCCGGGCAGGTGGACGGGCTTTTACTACAGCGCTCGGGGCTGTTCGTTAAGCCGTCGCAGTCGTCGGACGTGTCTGCGTTGTCCGGAGTCCTTGATGTGGGAACGCAGGACTCTCAGGACGTATGTGAGGCAGGAATAGCTTCGTCGTAATGACTGCTTCCTGGAAATGGTGTGAAAATTGTTTCACCTTTTTTTCGGCATGCCCATGTGCGAGGCGATGAATGTTGGTTTTTCCTTAATGGAGGCGCCTGGTCAGTTTTAGGAAACAATCTTGTCCGCGTAAATCGTTGGTAGGGACGAGAGGTTTCGTTAGCCGTGGATTACGAATAGGTCTTAAAGATTTGCGAAGAATGTTTTATTATTGATATTTTAATACAAAAATAACGAGTTTTGATTGAGCACATAAACTCGGTCCTATAGGATTCAGTAAGATCTCCATACTAAGCCCGTCTTGGCTGAGGAAAACTCTGAAAAACATGAAAATAAAAGCTGTGCACAGGTCAGTGAATAGCTCAGCGAAATGTGGTATTGTTTCACGCTTCAGAATGGGTGGAATTTTTCAAATTTTATGTCTTTCGGTACATTTCCCATTTTTGATGGTTTTTTTTGTCACTTTTCTTTTTTTCGGGCGTGCGCGCGAGGGTGAGAGTGTGAGCGAGAAAGAGAGGGAGAGTTGTAATCGAGGATTGATTTGTGGTCTATTGGATTGCCATTTTATGCATAAGATTACACGGTCAGATTGGGAGCTAGCGAAAGCGTTTGTGTGAGATTTGGGTGGTTTCCAAAGCGATTCCAATACATTGTGGTTGTGCTCTTTGTTGGAAGTTTTCGATTTTATTGCAAAAATTCATGAAAATTTAAACAAGACCGATGATTGAATTGTTTGATTTGATAAGCATCATTTTTGTAATATTTCATAACATTATTTGTTTCGTTGTATTTATCGAACGTTTTTGTTTGAACAAGTTATATGTCACATAATAATGCTGTCTGTAATTCTTGTGACTTGTCAAACATTTTATTTGGCTAGTATGTTATATTACAAATCTAATTGGTGCTCAGATTTCCGTACATCCTCGCGTATTATCGTACGTTGGTACGTAGTACGCAAAAAAAAAACACTAAGCCACGCCGGAAACAGCGGTCACGAAAGGCGCTCGTGGGAATGTTTGTTCCGTGGTGACCGTTTCGTGTGTTTGTCGTATCTAGCGGGCAGCTCGTGAGGAAATTTCGGTGAATTATTCATTCGGAACACAGCGCCTGCGGTTGACACTGACAGAAATACCCCTGCGGTAGGGCAACGGAACAGACGAGAAAACGGGTGGGAAAGCTTGAGCGACTGTGTCATCTGCAATGCCGGCGGAGTGTTGTGATGGAGCTGATATCACTCATTAGCGTGAAGTAACTGCGCCGAAGGTGTTCCGAATCGGTGCCATTTCGGACACGAGCGACCGGAAACGGTTGGACGCTGGAAAAATCACCCAACACACCCGGCAGGGTAGATTAATTTACACACGCAGCAGCTGTGCCTGTGTCCGGGCAGGTGGACGGGCTTTTACTACAGCGCTCGGGGCTGTTCGTTAAGCCGTCGCAGTCGTCGGACGTGTCTGCGTTGTCCGGAGTCCTTGATGTGGGAACGCAGGACTCTCAGGACGTATGTGAGGCAGGAATAGCTTCGTCGTAATGACTGCTTCCTGGAAATGGTGTGAAAATTGTTTCACCTTTTTTTCGGCATGCCCATGTGCGAGGCGATGAATGTTGGTTTTTCCTTAATGGAGGCGCCTGGTCAGTTTTAGGAAACAATCTTGTCCGCGTAAATCGTTGGTAGGGACGAGAGGTTTCGTTAGCCGTGGATTACGAATAGGTCTTAAAGATTTGTCAGCAGACTCAACATGAAAACTCAATCCATGCACTCACAGGTCACAGTTGCGGGAGTGCCAGCCACAAGCTGTTGGCTACTTTCGTGCCAGTGCTCTGCAAACTTTCCCCCCTACTGAATCAGATAGCAGCTCGCTAGATAAACAACGGAAAGCTCTTTGATTTGGTCTGCCGTTTGAAAATAGCTACAGTTGTGGGTGAGTGTGTGTGTGTGTGTGTGCGCGCGTGGGAAATGCATGTACGCGAACCGCACATTGAGCACATTGGAGTATCGTCCGCACGAAAGATCATCCGCGTGAAGTGTGTACCCAGAGCTTCGTCGTGACCAAACACGTGTTCTCATCACGCTCGGTAGGTAGTTTGAATAAATTGAGCTTTTCCAGCTTAGCCGGTTGAACGGAAAACAAACTGGGAACGCGGACAGGGTGCAGCAGGCGCTAACACTAGGCGCGAAAATGGCTGAATTTAATTTGAAAAGTTTTGGATAATACATTAAAACACACTCCGCCACCGTGTTCGCTGTGGGCTGAACCGGGCACGACAAACAAAAATCGGCTTGCTATGAAAACCTTCACGGGGAGGCTTTGCCGTGCATGATCCAACCATCCGGACAGGCACTAGTTGCAAACTTGAGGGACAAAGCGAGATGTTAAAATAATGTAAAAAAAAACCAGATGATTTACACCTTTCTCTGGCCTAGAGGGGGTGACTTTACATGTTTTTATGCCGTGCCGCACTCCTTCGTTAAGGAATAGAAATTGTTCGCTCTCCTATTGCCAAGCGCACATGCTGCGAATGGGGGTGGGGAGAGTATGCTTTTCGTCTGCCCCACCCAGTGCAGCATCTCTCCGTGCCCGCAATCCACCAGTTGGGGCACATTTTCTTCCCACGGTGCGACTAAGCGGCTTAAAAGCTTTCTTGGGTTTTCTGGCGCTCGAACGGCAGGGCTGCCTACTATTTCTTGTCAGCCCCTCAAAACTCGGTGGCTGCCTGGTACACGATCGCCATTTGAACGTTTCAGGCAGCCTGTATCTTTATGCGTCCTTGATTTCGCGTGGCAACGGGTATTACGCTGTGTCACCTTTTGTTTCACACCTTGTGGGGGAGGATTCGTATTTTTTGTTGTTGTTCGCTGCTCTCGTTGCTGCTGGCAGACGGAATCCGTGAGGGTAATAAATTGTGCAAGTTTTGACTTGCCGTCGATCGAGGGGTTTCCGGTTGCCCGCTCGCGCTCTATGGTGCCGAAGTTTTTCGGGTGCCCGCTTTGTGTCGTCGGTGAACCTCGCGAAGGTTCGCGCCAGTTTTATGGTGCCTTATTGTTTCACGCTTCAGAATGGGTGGAATTTTTCAAATTTTATGTCTTTCGGTACATTTCCCATTTTTGATGTTCGTTAAGCCGTCGCAGTCGTCGGACGTGTCTGCGTTGTCCGGAGTCCTTGATGTGGGAACGCAGGACTCTCAGGACGTATGTGAGGCAGGAATAGCTTCGTCGTAATGACTGCTTCCTGGAAATGGTGTGAAAATTGTTTCACCTTTTTTTCGGCATGCCCATGTGCGAGGCGATGAATGTTGGTTTTTCCTTAATGGAGGCGCCTGGTCAGTTTTAGGAAACAATCTTGTCCGCGTAAATCGTTGGTAGGGACGAGAGGTTTCGTTAGCCGTGGATTACGAATAGGTCTTAAAGATTTGCGAAGAATGTTTTATTATTGATATTTTAATACAAAAATAACGAGTTTTGATTGAGCACATAAACTCGGTCCTATAGGATTCAGTAAGATCTCCATACTAAGCCCGTCTTGGCTGAGGAAAACTCTGAAAAACATGAAAATAAAAGCTGTGCACAGGTCAGTGAATAGCTCAGCGAAATGTGGGTCGAAAGCAACGTTCGTATCACTGACCCGTATGTTTTTAATGAGTGATTTTGTGGAGCGAAATATGAATGCGGTGCTACTCGAAATCAGTTGGTGTACTGCCATTATTTGATCATCGTAGATCCAGTGAAATGCATTTCGTTCCCATTCTGCACTGCACATGCTTCCCATGCTTCCGTTTGTGCTCCTTGTTGCATGCAAGTTGATGAAGAATACAGTGTACATATGATGTTAAATCACCTAGGTTTTCCTCACTTACCTATGATGCATGCTAAAATCAACACTTTAAATCCACATACTCAGTTTTCTAGTATATCTAATCACATTAAATGCATTGCCTTAATATTCTGGATTTGTCGAGAAAGTTGCATTGAACTAAAACATGTTCATTAGAAAAAATAAAAGATGAAAATCATATGCAAGTTCAAGTAGACTTCCTACAAAGCTTTTCATGCTTTTCGTGACCGCTTCCTGCCGGGACGACCTATAGAAGTGAGTAT
Source organism: Anopheles cracens (assembly GCA_002091845.1). Lineage (NCBI taxonomy): Eukaryota > Metazoa > Arthropoda > Insecta > Diptera > Culicidae > Anopheles > Anopheles cracens. Next base: position 155,144 of record KZ070890.1, on the reverse strand, counting down.
AGAGGACACTGCACAAAAGGATATTTTAAAGTCTTTTTTTTCTTTCAGCTACGGTGGTAATACATCCTCTTGCAGAACTGAGTGACAACACCGGCAAGTGGGATGATAAATGGTCCATTCGGACACACATTCGAAATTAAACTTCATAATTAATTCAGCTCGTCGTGCGGAAGCTCTCTAGTTTGACCGAATGTTTGGTTGTGTGGTTTTTCGTTCCGTTCAGCCATGAATGGATCGGGCCATTGTGTGTGTTTCTGGCACCGAAGCACGTAGCATAAATGACCCCTTAATGCCACAAAATCGTTTCGTTCTGCTTCATATTTGATGTGATACTCATTTATGCATCCTTGTGTGAGAAGTGAAGTTTCGAAAAGTTTCTGACCATTAAATCATGGTCACAATTCGGTGCTTGAACCAATCCGGGTTGACGTGCATCGTACGGTCAGATATAAATCTCTACCCTCTGCAATCCATCATTTTAACATATTGAATATAATCCCGGGAGTATCTGTATCGTGAGCAAAAGGTCAAAGTTTAGTGTGTGTTTTACCTGTACGATTCTTTTTCGTGCGTATGTTGCGTAGAATATCGTTTGAAAAAAATAAAAAGATGGACAAATATATAGGAGCAGACACTCGGCAAGCAAAGAAGGATGCAAGAAAAATATAAAAAAATCCCAAAACCCATAACAGTCAAGAAACACAAACATTAGCCCAAATCCGCACAGTCCCTGCTTGCCTCGGCAGTACAATGAACGAAACTTTGAACCGTTCATAAATTATGTCCCTGCTTTCGAGTGTGTAGGATGCGATGCTTTCTATATGTATGAGAGGAACGGATCAGGGTTACATGTTGGAGTCCATTTGCTATGCGATTTGTTCTATCATTTTCCAGGATTCGTTACGCCGTTTGACAACGATATCCGAGGGCTGTTACCTTCGGCAAAGAATGTACGAGATGTGCAAAGAAAGAGAAGAAACAGGATCATGTGATTCCAAGCTGTTGAACAAAGCGATTGCTAAACGCTACACAGACACCGAGCCTAAGCTGCATATGTTGCGAATGGAAACAACGGTTTGAATTTATTGGATATTTGCTTCAAACTTTTCCAATTCAGCACAATGGTATGATAAGGATTGGCAGTAAACAGCTGTAGTTTAGGTATGTAGCATTGTATAGGTTCTAAGCAGTCAAACTAGATTTGAAAATGATTTCGGAGAGCACAATCTCCATTGGAAACATTTGGATCAACTCAAAATTTATATCCATAATCAATATGAGGTGCCGGCAAAATTTTGCAGCCCACTGTGGTCAAAACTTTCATCCTACGATACCGCACACATTCCGAACCAGTCGCTTTGGCGCAAGGTAAATAAATCATTAAACTTTCAAATTCTCTAATGCGTGATGATGGGCGCTCGGTTGGTCGGTACGGTCCATCGAGGACATTTTCCCACCGGTTTCGGCACTAGATTTGAGCAATAATCGTCCGACATTCGTAATCCTCCTTTCTGTTTTTGCTCCTGCCTCGGGTGTCCTCCAACGTCCGCTTAGAGCGTTGACTCTCCTTTGTGTGTCCTCGACTTTGGGGATGTTTGTTTTTCTGTTGAAAGACGTAGGGAGTCCACGGTGAAATTGGACTAATGTTGAGGGTTAATAAAAAAGTTTTCTCGTTGAATGCGCAACTGTTCCCGGTGGCCCAACTTTATGTTTTCTTTTTGTCCCTGTTGATACGTATGATATGTGGGATGTTTTGGTTTGTTTTTGTTGTGGAAAGTAACTATCTCCCTTTGGTTCTTTGTTGTTTTTACATGTTTTAGTTCAATGCAACTTTCTCGACAAATCCAGAATATTAAGGCAATGCATTTAATGTGATTAGATATACTAGAAAACTGAGTATGTGGATTTAAAGTGTTGATTTTAGCATGCATCATAGGTAAGTGAGGAAAACCTAGGTGATTTAACATCATATGTACACTGTATTCTTCATCAACTTGCATGCAACAAGGAGCACAAACGGAAGCATGGGAAGCATGTGCAGTGCAGAATGGGAACGAAATGCATTTCACTGGATCTACGATGATCAAATAATGGCAGTACACCAACGGATTTCGAGTAGCACCGCATTCATATTTCGCTCCAAAAAATCACTCATTAAAAACATACGGGTCAGTGATACGAACGTTGCTTTCGACCCACATTTCGCTGAGCTATTCACTGACCTGTGCACAGCTTTTATTTTCATGTTTTTCAGAGTTTTCCTCAGCCAAGACGGGTTTAGTATGGAGAGCTTACTGAATCCTATAGGACCGAGTTTAAGTGCTCAATCAAAACTCGTTATTTTTGTATTAAAATATCAATAATAAAACATTCTACGCAAATCTTCAAGACCTATTCGTAATCCACGGCTAACGAAACCTCTCGTCCCTACCAACGATTTACGCGGACAAGATTGTTTCCTAAAACTGACCAGGCGCCTCCATTAAGGAAAAACCAACATTCATCGCCTCGCACATGGGCATGCCGAAAAAAAGGTGAAACAATTTTCACACCATTTCCAGGAAGCAGTCATTACGACGAAGCTATTCCTGCCTCACATACGTCCTGAGAGTCCTGCGTTCCCACATCAAGGACTCCGGACAACGCAGACACGTCCGACGACTGCGACGGCTTAACGAACAGCCCCGAGCGCTGTAGTAAAAGCCCGTCCACCTGCCCGGACACAGGCACAGCTGCTGCGTGTGTAAATTAATCTACCCTGCCGGGTGTGTTGGGTGATTTTTCCAGCGTCCAACCGTTTCCGGTCGCTCGTGTCCGAAATGGCACCGATTCGGAACACCTTCGGCGCAGTTACTTCACGCTAATGAGTGATATCAGCTCCATCACAACACTCCGCCGGCATCGCAGATGACACAGTCGCTCAAGCTTTCCCACCCGTTTTCTCGCCTGTTCCGTTGCCCTACCGCAGGGGTATTTCTGTCCGTGTCAACCGCAGGCGCTGTGTTCCGAATGAATAATTCACCGAAATTTCCTCACGAGCTGCCCGCTAGATACGACAAACACACGGAACGGTCACCACGGAACAAACATTCCCACGAGCGCCTTTCGTGACCGCTGTTTCCGGCGTGGCTTAGTGTTTTTTTTTTGCGTACTACGTACCAACGTACGATAATACGCGAGGATGTACGGAAATCTGAGCACCAATTAGATTTGTAATATAACATACTAGCCAAATAAAATGTTTGACAAGTCACAAGAATTACAGACAGCATTATTATGTGACATATAACTTGTTCAAACAAAAACGTTCGATAAATACAACGAAACAAATAATGTTATGAAATATTACATAAATGATGCTTATCAAATCAAACAATTCAATCATCGGTCTTGTTTAAATTTTCATGAATTTTTGCAATAAAATCGAAAACTTCCAACAAAGAGCACAACCACAATGTATTGGAATCGCTTTGGAAACCACCCAAATCTCACACAAACGCTTTCGCTAGCTCCCAATCTGACCGTGTAATCTTATGCATAAAATGACAATCCAATAGACCACAAATCAATCCTCGATTACAACTCACCCTCTCTTTCTCGCTCACACTCTCACCCTCGCGCGCACGCCCGAATAAAAGGAAAAGTGACAAAAAAAAACCATCAAAAATGGGAAATGTACCGAAAGACATAAAATTTGAAAAATTCCACCCATTCTGAAGCGTGAAACAATAAGGCACCATAAAACTGGCGCGAACCTTCGCGAGGTTCACCGACGACACAAAGCGGGCACCCGAAAAACTTCGGCACCATAGAGCGCGAGCGGGCAACCGGAAACCCCTCGATCGACGGCAAGTCAAAACTTGCACAATTTATTACCCTCACGGATTCCGTCTGCCAGCAGCAACGAGAGCAGCGAACAACAACAAAAAATACGAATCCTCCCCCACAAGGTGTGAAACAAAAGGTGACACAGCGTAATACCCGTTGCCACGCGAAATCAAGGACGCATAAAGATACAGGCTGCCTGAAACGTTCAAATGGCGATCGTGTACCAGGCAGCCACCGAGTTTTGGGGGGCTGGCAAGAAATAGTAGGCAGCCCTGCCGTTCGAGCGCCAGAAAACCCAAGAAAGCTTTTAAGCCGCTTAGTCGCACCGTGGGAAGAAAATGTGCCCCAACTGGTGGATTGCGGGCACGGAGAGAAGCTGCACTGCGATGGGTGGGACAGACGAAAAGCATACTCTCCCCACCCCCATTCGCAGCAGGTGCGCTTGGCAATAGGAGAGCGAACAATTTCTATTCCTTAACGAAGGAGTGCGGCACGGCATAAAAACATGTAAAGTCACTTTTTTTTACATTATTTTAACATCTCGCTTTGTCCCTCAAGTTTGCAACTAGTGCCTGTCCGGATGGTTGGATCATGCACGGCAAAGCCTCCCCGTGAAGGTTTTCATAGCAAGCCGATTTTTGTTTGTCGTGCCCGGTTCAGCCCACAGCGAACACGGTGGCGGAGTGTGTTTTAATGTATTATCCAAAACTTTTCAAATTAAATTCAGCCATTTTCGCGCCTAGTGTTAGCGCCTGCTGCACCCTGTCCGCGTTCCCAGTTTGTTTTCCGTTCAACCGGCTAAGCTGGAAAAGCTCAATTTATTCAAACTACCTACCGAGCGTGATGAGAACACGTGTTTGGTCACGACGAAGCTCTGGGTACACACTTCACGCGGATGATCTTTCGTGCGGACGATACTCCAATGTGCTCAATGTGCGGTTCGCGTACATGCATTTCCCACGCGCGCACACACACACACACACACTCACCCACAACTGTAGCTATTTTCAAACGGCAGACCAAATCAAAGAGCTTTCCGTTGTTTATCTAGCGAGCTGCTATCTGATTCAGTAGGGGGGAAAGTTTGCAGAGCACTGGCACGAAAGTAGCCAACAGCTTGTGGCTGGCACTCCCGCAACTGTGACCTGTGAGTGCATGGATTGAGTTTTCATGTTGAGTCTGCTGA
>KZ070890.1:128397-150120 GCA_002091845.1 Anopheles cracens | reverse complement strand
CGTGCCGGGCTAAGTGGAAACCAGACCCAAATTGTGACTTTTCACATCGGTCGGCATGCAGTAGAGATGAAGCTGTTTGGATGCGAAAGCAAACAAAAGAACGATTAATTTGCATTGCTGCAAGCGCACCGGTGAAACTGCAACCGATCGGTAATTATCTAATTCCGACATCAATCGAAAATAGCGTTCGAGACTAACGTATTATATAAAAAGTGTATTTTTATTTATTATAGATAATAATTTAAGCATTCTCTTCAAGAGGCCGAGAATCTTGAAGAATACTTTTAATAAGCTTATATAACCTTGGCCATTCAAAGCATTCATGATTTATCCATCGTAGTTGTAGTTCACAGTGTAGGTTTCATTAAGAAAAATGACCAAACCCTATTTTCTAACCCATCAATACAGCCCTTGTTCTCGGCGTAGCCCGGCCAGTTTCACATAAATTGCATCCATTAACAGTCCGCTGCTATACGGTATCATTGCAATCGGCTTTCTAGTGAAGCATCCGACCAGGAAAAGGTATTTCTATGGAATCCATTGCACAATTTGCGGCAGCGCTTCGCTCCTCCTCGCCAGGCTCATTTACAGCAACCTCCTGCAGCCATCGCAACCCGTAATCCGATCCCGACCGGCAACCGAGCGCACCGGCTGGCCGTAGACAACAATAAATGCGACCCAACGGAAGCGATTAAAGCAAAAGTTGCCAGCCATTGGAAATCTGCTGCGCTCGCAACCAATCGCGCGCGGTTTTCGTTTTTTTTTTGCTGTTGCTTTCATTAACGGCTCAACCGGGAGTTTTGTGCCGGAATGTTATTTTTTCTCTCAATCGCACCACCACTGCTGCCCTTGTATCGCCAATCCTTTGTTCTAAATTTCTTCATTCGCCGGCGTGCGCTTCGCTGCTGATGAGCGTGCAATAGAATTTTTGCACTACCGCTGCAACGGGCGAGAGCAATGGACCAAGAGTGGAAGAAGAAAAACCCGTACCGTGCGGGTCAATGCACATGGAAATCGTGTAATTGCGAAGCGCGATTCGACGTTGGGAAGCGTATCTAGGTCGTCACAAAAATAGGATTTGTAGTTCTATTGTCGGTGGGTTCTTATTAGTGCCGTCAGCTACGATTCGCGGACACGATGGATGGTAAAAAACTTGCGATGGATCAGTGGAGAATAAGGATTAATGCCTTTGTAAGCAAAAACGGGACGCATCCAGCACGCTGCAGCTACTGACATTCACCGTTTCGTGGCTTCCATTGTGGCTTATTCACTTTATCAATCTCTTAAACCTTGCGTATTGTACGTGAGTCATTTGAAACATCCAAGATCTCCCCAAATTAAACAAGGCTAAAGATGGTTCTCGAACCAAATTGAAATATATTTTTTTAATAATTTTGGGAAACATGCACACCAACATTATTAATTTCACACATTTATATGCAGAAAAATTTGAAAACTCTCTTCTTCTGAAAATCAGATCTAAGTGCACAATTTCCGATAAAGGCTGCACGTATTTCACACAGCTTGAATTGGTTTAGTTTAAGCAGAATGCTTTCAACAAACCGATTATTAAACATATCGATCAAGCAAACAGTTGTTCTAAAGAACACGGAATAACTCGAATGAACCAGAAAAACTTCACTAAGCAATTGTTTACTTAGCCCGTCGGGTGGCAAGGATCTGTCGAGATTTCGAGATTCAGGTCCAGATTCTGTTCCGGGGCCGCACTTGCCGTGGTGTATTATTTGCCCTACGATAACAAAACCCGTCGACCTTGGCGGAGTTCACAATCACATTGAAAATGCACTCCACAAACGCGCACCGGCGTCACCACCAACCAACCGGAACAGGACACAAGCGCCACCGATATTGAAACCCTGCTCTTAAGTTCTTAAATGTTTTCAACCGTTTTTTTTCGTTCCTTTCGTTGCGAGACTTTTGGCGGTCGGGCCCGGAGCTTCAGCCTTACACGAGCACACGCACACACAAAGAATGCAATAGAAGACAGCCGAAAACGGAATGAAAGTTGAATAATTCATGAATATCATCGGGCAGTAGCGATAACACTTTGTTTGCAGATGGGTTACACAAAACATGCTCTCGGCGGCGCTCGAGCGCATCAGAACCGTACTCCTAAAGTGGGTTAAAAAAAGGCAAAGAACCACACAGAAAAAAACGGTAACGGGAGCGAACCACCAGCGAACACAAGACGCCCGGACCGGATAAGCAGCTTAAGAGGCGGTAGCTTAGAACGCATCAAAAGATAATGCTCGACAATCTTGCTGCGGTCACCAAATCGAAATCCGTGCTGGCCGTGCTCGAGCGTTTTTCTCACTGACCACCCAATGGCCAGGCCCAGGACACCAACCACCGGAGCGGTATTTACCCGTCGGACAGACTGATTTGTCCGAAGCTCACCATTGCGTGGCATAAAAGTGTCTCTTTGAATAAATTTCATTTTGTTTTGAGTCGGATGATAGAGTTTTAAGCTGAGTAGATTACGTACTTGTTATTCAATTATGCGCTGTTTCGGTAAGTATGTGGTAAGCAGAAGCGATAGTACTGGTTTTTCGCGCGTCTCGGCCGTTCCGAGCGCTTCGTGTAGTTCGAGCAAAATTTTATAGAGCGTGACATAAAAGCGGTTTCAGAAAGAAAAGATAATGCGAATCAGCTGATCCTGATGTTTTTGAATAAAGCTTATGGTGGACAAAATTGCGTGGTGATAAAACAGCTTAAAGACAGTACATATGTGCAAAGACAATCGCAAATCATTGCTATTTTGGTGATTTAGTTGCCGAAAAATGATTGAATTAAAATATTTCAATCCGAATTTTAACCCAAACCAATAACCGAACCCATAGGGGATTGAATAGTTGATTAATTAATTAAATAATTGTACATTCTAGATACACAATTTCTAGCGCAGCAACCACTTCCTATACCCATAAACGCGCATGCTAATGAAGAACCCTTCCTAATTAGACACACTGACAGGATTTTCACACCTCACAACGCCGAACGTAAAGACATTCGAAAATCATTGCTATTTTGGTGGTTTAGTTGCCGAAAAATGATTGAAATAAAAAAAAATCAATCCGAATTTTAACCCAAACCAATAACCGAACCCATAGGGGATTGCACAGTTGATTAATTAATTAAATAATTGTACATTCTAGATACACAATTTCTAGCGCAGCAACCACTTTCTGTACCCATAAACGCGCATGCTAATGAAGAACCCTTCCTAATTAGACACACTGACAGGATTTTCACACCTCACAACGCCGAACGTAATTATATAGACACCGCTGGGCCGAAAGCCTGGACTGCAGGCATTAATTATTCAGTTAAAGCGTAAACGCACAGCTGCGGAAAGCACGCCCCGGCCGTGAAAGCACCGACCGAATGGTCACCGCGTCGGTGGCCCCAGGATAACCAGTGCATCCTTCACGTCATCCACCGCCGCCGGGTCCGGGGGCGCTATTCCTTGGTGGGCGATTAATAATTTATGAATTATAAATATTTAAGCGGAGATTAAAAGTGTGATAGCTCATTCGTGATACGCCCCGAGACCGATAAAGCAGCCGGTGCGCTACCGATGAACGTGTTTGTCTCGTTTTATGTCGCCACCTCCGCACCGTCTTGAGCGGGGCAATGTTGGATCATTTTCACCCTTGAAAGTGGCGCCTAAATTCAAAACAGCCCCGCTGGGGCAATGTATTCTGCGGTGGCGCAGCCAGCCGGCAAAACACCAGCCAGCCAGACAGACGGAAAACAGGCAGCACAACAACTCACAAAAAAATAACACTTCCCTTTAATGGACGTTTCGGGTTTCCCAGCTGATTATGTCGCCTTTGCGGGTTTGAAGGTTTTCACGGCACCGGGACCGCTTTCAGCAGCGGTCGCTGAAGGTATGATTTACTTTCGCAATGTAAAAGCACGCAGGTGGAATTTCTCCAACATTTGCCAGACAGGAGTATGCTTTTGTGTATGACCGTTCAAGGTGGTTGGAATTGAAGATATCTTATCGTAATTACTGCTATCCAATGTTCAGAAGAAACAGAATCAATAATAGAAACAAATTGATGTAATACGATGCTTAATGCCGTTATGAAAATGCTAACCAGATAAGCGAAGCAAGAGGGATATTTAATTGACCAACGACATCCAGAGTAGTACATCAAAAAAGCTTCCTACCACAATAAAGAAAGTAGCTCTACTACGAAGCCAAAAGAATCTGCTGTTTCGTACGACTGTAAAGTGACGCAATATAACCATCCGTATTGAAATGTTGTCCACAATTCCCGGAAGTTGAAATCGACCAAAGTTTTCTGTACATTCAACTTCATCGTCGTTTGACACGGAGATCCATTTCGGAGAAATTCGCACCAATCAATCCGCTCGAAAACTGCTGACGTTACTGCGGTGTATACAGCAATCGATGGTAGTAACAGGGGGAATTTTCGATTCTGATGAACTCGTTGTATCGAAAGCGTGCGATTTCCTCACCAAAAACCTTTCATATGGCGATTGCTTGCAATGAAATCACGTAGAATGTAGAATCGGCGCACCGTTCGCAAAATAAAACCAGCAACCAATTTCTAGCCACACACACATCAAAGATGCAAAGCCCACCGCCATGATAGTGTTATTGCTTGGCCAAACAAAAAGACGGGTGCAAACCTGGCACAAAAACTACCGTATCGTTCTTCTTCATTGCTTGTGTATTTCGAAAAAGTGTATCATCTGCCTGCTACCAAGAGGAAAAGAGTGAAAAGAATCGTTTCGCACGGTGGAAAAAGCCGTAAAAAAGTACAGAAAAATCAGGAACATCAGCAGTTCCCAGCGGCACGAAATACGAAACTCACAACGCGCCTGCCAGACAGCAAACTCCCCAGGAAGTACTACAGAAATCCATCAAAAGCGAGATCGATTCCCCCGGCGCGAGGTGCAATTGATGCGCAGAGGGAGTTCAATTTCGATAGCATCTCGATTTGAAAGGGCCAACTTAGCAGTGATGGTACATCTTCACTGTGCTCTCCAAAAGAAAACCTCCGCACCAACCGGAGGGATGTGGTTTCGGCTGTGTGAGAAAAACTTTTCTTCTCAAATGTTCCCGCTCCGGAAGTGGTTGGCATACCAAGTTATCAGTACGGGCTTAAGTTTGACAAGCACAAAACTCACGATTGCTATTGTGGGGCGGTTAAAAATATTTCGATTACCTGCACTGCGTTGTTCAATTTTCATTCGCTCGTTACGCCTCTGCATATTTCTTCCTTTCCAAGAACGCATTGACAACTCATGTCCTACACTTTTCAAACTTCTGATGTTGTGCTCATCTTGCTTCAGATTCACCGCGATGTCGACCTCAAAAATGCAAATGACGGGCCAACTTCCACCAACGTCAACTGAAACGGGGGCTCAACCAAATGTCAGGTAGACACTTCTCCACCGCCTACTGCAACGAACACTCACACGGAACACTCAAAGATTCCATCATCTTTTGGACAACCTGGCTTCTCTCTACTGACAGCTGGTTGTGCTTCAACAGACAAAAAGAAGTCTATTTTGAAACCTTGACGTATACGCCTTCACAAAAGTTTTTTCCGGCTCGGAATGCTTCCGAATTGCGCACGAATAGCACCGCGTTACAAGCTATCGCTCAATCTTTCACCTTACAGCTGACTTCGCTTCAATCACAACCAAAGCCCTAGCCACTGTTGAATTATAACGCCATAAAGTTATAAACTTCAACACAAACATTAACCACATTCCCATTCAGGTAACGGTTTGACTTAATCTCCTCTGGGCGACATGGCGCAATTGATGAATTCAAAATTAATCCGAACCCTTGGGCAATCCGCAGAGCGGGACACCGGGACACGTATCCCAAAGAGCTACAAGTAGTTTAATAATACCTCCACCGTCGAACAACGACGCGATTCCAAACCGACGACCCCGAGCCAGCTGGCGTCTCCTTATCGAAAACCAGCGACTTCCGCAAGCATCACCACTACCGCCGGAAGCGACGGTGATAAACTCCACACTTTATCTGCCCGGCCCGTTCCGCGGACACCATTCCCACACCCCCGGGATAAAAACTTTCCATCACGCAGTTCTCGATTTGGTTGTAAAACAGTTTTATGACCGTTCGTGACCAAATGGACGCACCTGAGTCGGGACGCCTTTCGGACGACCGTGACTCCGGAAGGTACAGGACCCCCTCCCTCGCGCTCGACAGAAGCGAACGAAGCGCGGTGAACCTTACGTTACTTCCTTCCTACCGGGGCGGCTCCAAATTCTTTGCTTTACGATCGAAGCACCGAAGCGCCGGGTCGACGAAGGAACGAACGAACGGAACGGAACGGAACTGTCGGGCGTCGGGAATGAATGGTCCGATAATTTCGATCTTGTTCGCGCGTCGGACAGTTCCATTTTGTTCGCAATGAAACGAGGTTTGATTAAGTAGTGACACAGAAGATAACCGTAAAACTCCTTCTGCTGACAGGTCGCTGCTGATCATTCGGGCCCCGATGAAGCATGATGGAAATGGGTGAGGTTGCTTGAATGATGAACAATGGTAGGGATTGTTGTCACATCAGCAGGCTTCATTTAATGTTAGCAAGATTAATGAGAAATTGTACTACATACAAATATAGTACGATAACTGTTAATTTCTGGGTGTTGGGTTCTAGTTTGTTATATTATGGATTACTGAACTAAACACTCTCACGATTCGTCATTTATTTTGACGATATATTGATAATATTTGTCATAGATATTTGACACCAAACGAAATACTAATCGCAACTATTTCAAGTTGCAGTAAATAAACTGAAAACAGTAAGAGTAATAATCAAATCCATAATTAATTGTGAGCATTTTGCACAACAGATCATGCAATCTTCTAAAGAAGGATATCGTAACCGATAAACTTATCAGGACCAAAATAATAACTAAAGGCAACCGAGAGCAAGGTAAATTTATATCTGAGTCCTAAGCAAATCCGAATTGTAACCCGCAAATATTGTCATCAAAACTTTCCATCTAGTTGTAAAATATTCAATGTCCAAATGTAAGGTAATAGTCGAAATGCGATGAACTGTCATACACATACTGATGCATTAGGTTGTTCTAAAGTCTTTAACTAAGTGATTGGTAGTTTAATACAAACTTTAATACGAGAAAACATATTTCGTTTACAATATACATGATGCATGCGGTATTCCACTAGTCATACAAGCTGTAAGATATTTTTCAACCAAGCCGTTTATTCATAAAACATGTTGATTAAGGCCAATTCTTTGCGAAAAGAATCTCAAGTAGTGGTTATTGGAGCCAACCAGTATGGGATGCAGTGTCACTGGGTAATACGATCCCAAATTATCAAGACAACAGCCTCTCTTAATTAGAAGGGTCCTGAACATCGAGCGTTAAAAATGCCACTAAAATATGTTTAACAACAGCACTTGAAACGTAAAATTCTTATCATCCCTGCCGTACAATTCTTCCACGTTTGTGACCCTGAACAGTGTCACAACTTCTTCGCCTTCGACGTCCCACGTGCCTTTGCGTCCCGTGACCTGTAATGGGCCAAACGCTCCGTACGGTACGAGCCTTATCTCGAACCCGATTCCGAGGCATGGATCACATCGAATCCGTATCTATCATCGCCACCGATCTGCCTTATCGGGCCCGGTGGTGCGCCTCTTGGCGCCGTATCGTACCATCTCGCGCTGGTGAACGTTCACCGTGGAAGCACCCGGAATGCCTGTAGGCATATTTTAACACCGAGACCGAGTTTTGTACCATCTCGCGCTGGTGAACGTTCACCGTGGAAGCACCCGGAATGCCTGTAGGCATATTTTAACACCGAGACCGAGTTTTGTGATAAAACTTTTACTCGCCCATCACAGCATTACAACGCGCCAGTTCTACCCGTGCGCCGCACAGACAGCGTGCAGGAAATTATTTCGTCCTTACCGTGTAGCATGCACTCCACACCGACCAGCTGCCATCGAAGGGAGCTTATGCAGCATGAGCGAATCTCATCTAGCCTTGAACTAGAACGAAGCCTCGGTGCAGTAAACCTAGCACGGTAGCGGTGGATGAAGCTGGATCAAAGCAGATGAATCGATATTTTCCGCCAGCAGTGTGTGAAGGAAACGCGCACACACACACTCATAACACACTCATAACGTCGAGAAAAAAATCATTCTCCTCGTTTCCTGTTCCTGGTACCGTGATAGTTGAGCGACTGAAAAATGTCGAATGTGAATGTGACAAACAAGCAGCTGGTATTAGCGTGGCCTAAAAAAAAGTTGTCCACCATTCACATCGTTCCATTTTGCTCTCATCCGAACCGCTAGTCACACCACTGTAGTGAGATTCAACGTTTCGTGTGTGCTTCAAGAATCAAAAGAAGGGGAAAGCAAAGAACGAACGTTGCACACCGAATGTTGTTTAAACAGAAACGGGAAGCACACAAATGGCACAGAAAAGGGCAACCAATTTCGTTAGAAGTCAAACTCACCCATCAAACCAGGCAAACCGGTAAGGGACGGCGAATTCTTCGCCCTTTCGACGTCGCTCGAGTGGCACACTGAGAGATCAACTTTAAATAATTCTATTTAACCGAAGCAAACGAAAGTTCTCGGAGTAAGCGCAAACACCGGGCACCGGGGTGCGAACGGCAAACGGCGAAAACGAAGCACTCTAATAATATAAGTGGCCGCATGGAAGCAAGCAGCCTTTCGTTTCAGCTGTTCCGTTTCCGGCGAGCCGGTTGACGTATGCAGCGAGCAGACACGCACCAAATTAATCCACGTTTCCTGCCCCATATCTCGCACGTTGACATCGAACCGAGAACAGGAACTTTGTCAGATTTTTCATGCATTTGCTATTTTTCATTCCAACATCAAACTGCACTCAAATCTTGCTTACAACACTTACGTCCGGCATCCCTTGCAGAGACTCCCACTGTCACCGGATCGACTCTGGAACTTTCAATTATGGAAACCTTGTTGCTGGGATGCTGTTTCTTTGACATGTCCCTTGAGTAAATTTGGTAGACGCCGTACGGTAAAGCCCTGTGGAAATGAAATAATGAGATTTCAGCATAGAACCTATTGGAGATGCCAGTCGAGTTGTGCGGTAAAGGTAAAAAAAAACCTGCTGCTGAAACCATGATTCATGTCCGTGTGAATGCACACGTTGATTTATGCACACGGTATGGTGCATTTGCAGGCTAAAGACAACCGGGCATAACGGTACAGCACATTTCGGTGACATTAACATTCTTTTTCATGCGGTGCTCTGCATTCACGTGCCGGCTGACTGTGCCTGCAATAGGTGCAACATCATCCAATAATGGGATTGTTTCTGTATCAAACCAATGCAAAGCACACAGTGGGAACGATCGGAACATAAACGCGTGTTTATTACCAAACCTGCTATATAAGCTAAAAATAATATTTAAACCAAATTTTGAAACAAAAGTTTCAAGGGTTTTAACTTTATGTTACAGGTTACAGGATGATGGATGAATATCTTCATCCTTTTCAATTAATACAAATTGGCTCAATTGACTCAAAGTAAATTAATAATTATATTCAATGGATTTCGTTCCTTAAATCTGCTTTTAGAAAATATCTAGCTTATTTTACTCAGAACACATATCAAAAATTTATGCTGAAGCTATCAATCCTTCTGCACAAGCACATTCTACCAGCGAACACAAATCAAAATGGCTAAAAATGATGCCACCCGAAGGAAAAGAAGCATGACAACTTATTCAACATTTCTCTGTCTGTCTCTCAACTTGCATGTACAATTCGTGACTCTGTAGGTTTTATGCTTAACTATTTCAGGAACAGTGATATTTTATGATATCGAGTAATATTGAACTGTAGAAATGAAAAACAACAACCAATTATCAGATAATCAGATATTGATCATAAAATATTACAAACTAATACGAATGAACTGCGAAACTCAACCCATTGTTATTTCGTCTTTACACCGATCGCAACCTCCAGAGGGTTGCGAAGAAGGAATGTTATGTCCTGTGACTTAATGGAACCGTACGATCCGGTCAGCCGTCCGTGACGTTAGCTAGCGAACAAGAATATCCTCGTTATGTGGCTCGGTCGAGACAGCAAAATTGATGCATCCCTGGGAACGCTTGTCACCCTTCACATGTCCTCCCATTCAGAGCTTGTTTTACATTTACAAATCCCACATTCATTAGCAGCACAAACCGGAACATTCGACGTTTACCCATTCGACTAAACTGCTGCTTCAAATGGACAAATTCACTTCCGATGCTCCGAGCAAACATCGGCAACTTCCGACGGCGGCAACACAACGCCAGCTCCGCACCCTTTCGGCTCAATGAAACAATTATTTGCTCGAAAAATTGGTTTCATTTAGCGTAATCACTTTCCATTCGCCGTCGTAGTGTTGGGCGCCCCGCCAAACGCCCCGTCGTACGTTCTATTTACCTTCATAAATAACGGCAAGATTGGATTGTAAATCATTCATCTTCGTCCTTTCATCTCGCCACGAACCGGAGCGGCCCGGCGCCTGCTGATGGTGTCGAAATCGGATACCCGTATCCTTCCCGTGGCGGCTTATCCTGTTCCGTGCGGAACAACGCCACCGGCCCGGGAAACGCGCCTCCGCTCCCGGGCGGGAACACGCTGCCGTGTCGGGGAGGTTTTTCATTGCCTGCTTCCGACATTTCGGGCGGGTGCTTGGGTACGGAAAATGGTGTGGGAGGGGGTGGTGGGAGGTGATATTATGGAGCACTGCGGGTGAATTATTTGATCCAATTAATTATGTTTAGTGAGAGTGAGAACGTTCGCGCACACTAGCCGGGGCCAGGTGTAGCGTGTGGAGCTGGAGGCGACAGGCAGCGCAGCTTAAGCAACACCAAAGTTACTCTTTAATAAAGTGTGCTTTTAATCAGCACCACTTCGTCGCTCGCCGTCGCAGCGGTCGGTACACGCTAGACAAGGATTCCGCCTGCTGCTCCTTCCGACGCTGTCGTCTCCGGGAGGCGCAGCGAGTGACCAGTAAATTTCCATCCTTTCTGGATCCTTTTTCTCATTATGCTCGTTTACCGTACTGCTCGTTTAATTAGGCGCCCTGACTAATGCACGGAAGTTGACAGTTGTTTGCCGGATCCTGTGCTTCCAGCGGCAATGGCCCGTCATTGTTGAAGTCTTACTCCGTGTGATGTGATATATCTCTATCGCTGGCGGGAAAGCTGTACACGTTTATCAGTGTCAAACGACGGTAGCCATCTGTTTGTTCTCCGTAATAAAGAGGATAAAAACTACATAGTTGCAAGAATACTACCATGGCCGTTAAAAACAGATAAACATCCTGATGACGTTGCTGTTTATTTCACCTGTTGCATAGCTTTTGCTTCATCCTATTCCATCTATTGTTGGACAAAATCCTATTTGTTTTTTTTTTGTCGTTCAAAGTATCTCTAAAAAAACACTCCAAACGTCTTATTCGCACCATTTTTGGATCGATTTTGGAATTTGAATTAAATTTATGGAATTTTTGCTTTAAAGTGATTCAAATGTTTAATCGGCACCCAACGTCATCAGACTATCTCAACCTTTCTAATTTACAGTTCGAGTTTTAATAACTCCAAAGCTAGTCCGATGTTCCTCCATTACTAAAAGAACACTTTGGGTAATTTGCATTGCCAATAAAACCTTCTAACAAAGCAAACCCACCATAATCTATACTGAAGCAATACGAAGAAGGAGAAAATTATATTACCTTTCCTGGCCGGCCCCCCGTACATCCGACGGTGCGATGATTTCCAAAGAAAATTAATGGCAAAATCTGGACAGAGGGCAGCAGCACGAGCCTGTCCTAATCAATTAAATCATCCCTCTGCTGGGCAATGTCATAATCCCAGCCTATAAAACCATAAACCGCACCGTAATGCAAGGCGGGAAGGCCTTTGGTTAATAGAATTTATGCTATCCAAAGCTCCCAATCCCAGCAGGCAAATGGCCTTTCTTTGTTGAACTCATTTTCTCGCCGAACTTTAAAGCAGTTTGAGTGCGTTGGAATGAGTTTGTGCGGAATTTTAAACTTTACTTTAAGGCTTCCAATGAACTTTGCTCCTTTCAAACTACGATGCAATCATCTCTTTCATTGTTTGTAGCAAGACATTTCTATTTTTTTACCATTTTTTAATGCTACTCCATTAACTACATATAGAGGACAAGCAACTCATAGAATAAAAAGCTATACACCCATCAAAAAACCATTTCAACAATTGATTCCAGACGGCGGTGCATCTTGCCACTGCTTTTTCTTCCTTCGAAACGTTCCGTTTCTCAGTTATGGCTTGCGTCTAACGGACCGAATAACGGCGAGGCGACCGGCCACTAAACCGGCGATTGATGATGCCTGCCAAAATGGGATTTATCGCGTAAGCCCACTTAACGCACCCCCGGCACACTTCTTTCGCAGTGACTCCGACCCATTAGGGCGGGACGTGTCGGTGGCACATGAATCATCGCCCAGGAGCATGGGCGAGCGTCGTCTCAACGAGGCCTAAGCCTAACCGTCCCGCATATTACGCAATGTCCTTAATTACCATTTACCAGCGCCCGCCCACCCGGCTACCCTTCATCATTGCAGCCATCTATCTTAGGCCGGAACGATGACCACCACCTACTGCTCTATTGCTTCTCGTCCATCATCTTTCTCAAACTTCCTCCGTTCCAGAGAATAATCACATTTCACCGGTCGAGGACCGGCCCATCCTCAGGGATGATGCCTCTTAACGTATTCCGGTCAGCAGCTGGGCCGGGACGGCGCCGGCACTGGCATGATCAGGTTGCGGTCATAAATTCTTTCAAGTATTTTTGTTGTTTCTTCCTTTCTTCCGACGCTGGTGCCTGGCGTTTGTCTTATCTTGTCCAGCTCTCGTCACCCAACCATTCGCGACCAGTGAACTTCAGCCAGTGAGATAACCGAAGTGTCAAGCATGGCAAGTCCGAGACTGACGACGACATCGACAGCCATGAATCATCCGGGCATGAGCCATTCATGCGGTAGCGGGAAGTGTCGCCCAAGTGTGTCGATAATCGGTCGTAATAAATGATGAAAAAAATATTAATAAACGCCCATCACGAGCCTTCAGCATATAAAAATCGCCATTAGCAAAAACAAAGAATCGAATGGTTCCATTTTAGTGGCTGTGTGCAGGAACATTCTAACTAGCACATCGCTTTCAACACTACCCCGTGAAGCATTGAGCCACAACTCACACAGCTACACTCACACACACACACGCAAACCCTCCATGCAGTCGAATTCACGATTGCATTCGCCCACACAAAAGGATGAACCGCAAACAAATACAGACGGGCGGGTCGTACGTAGTCCTGCAGCCAGGGAACGGCTGCGGGCGCGGCAGGTTTGTGATTAAAATGTAAATTATTGCACCCACGAAGCGGAAATGAATTTTGCACAGAAAAACGACGATTTTCGCTCGGAGCCGGTTCGTGGGCGCAGCGTGACAAGCGCACCCCGCCCGTGGCCGTGTTACTCCCGCATGCCATGAAAACAATCCACATCCGCCACAGCGGAAGCGGATGTGTAGATACCGCCGGGGGTGCGGGATGGGAGGTCTTATTCAACATTTCTCTGTCTGTCTCTCAACTTGCATGTACAATTCGTGACTCTGTAGGTTTTATGCTTAACTATTTCAGGAACAGTGATATTTTATGATATCGAGTAATATTGAACTGTAGAAATGAAAAACAACAACCAATTATCAGATAATCAGATATTGATCATAAAATATTACAAACTAATACGAATGAACTGCGAAACTCAACCCATTGTTATTTCGTCTTTACACCGATCGCAACCTCCAGAGGGTTGCGAAGAAGGAATGTTATGTCCTGTGACTTAATGGAACCGTACGATCCGGTCAGCCGTCCGTGACGTTAGCTAGCGAACAAGAATATCCTCGTTATGTGGCTCGGTCGAGACAGCAAAATTGATGCATCCCTGGGAACGCTTGTCACCCTTCACATGTCCTCCCATTCAGAGCTTGTTTTACATTTACAAATCCCACATTCATTAGCAGCACAAACCGGAACATTCGACGTTTACCCATTCGACTAAACTGCTGCTTCAAATGGACAAATTCACTTCCGATGCTCCGAGCAAACATCGGCAACTTCCGACGGCGGCAACACAACGCCAGCTCCGCACCCTTTCGGCTCAATGAAACAATTATTTGCTCGAAAAATTGGTTTCATTTAGCGTAATCACTTTCCATTCGCCGTCGTAGTGTTGGGCGCCCCGCCAAACGCCCCGTCGTACGTTCTATTTACCTTCATAAATAACGGCAAGATTGGATTGTAAATCATTCATCTTCGTCCTTTCATCTCGCCACGAACCGGAGCGGCCCGGCGCCTGCTGATGGTGTCGAAATCGGATACCCGTATCCTTCCCGTGGCGGCTTATCCTGTTCCGTGCGGAACAACGCCACCGGCCCGGGAAACGCGCCTCCGCTCCCGGGCGGGAACACGCTGCCGTGTCGGGGAGGTTTTTCATTGCCTGCTTCCGACATTTCGGGCGGGTGCTTGGGTACGGAAAATGGTGTGGGAGGGGGTGGTGGGAGGTGATATTATGGAGCACTGCGGGTGAATTATTTGATCCAATTAATTATGTTTAGTGAGAGTGAGAACGTTCGCGCACACTAGCCGGGGCCAGGTGTAGCGTGTGGAGCTGGAGGCGACAGGCAGCGCAGCTTAAGCAACACCAAAGTTACTCTTTAATAAAGTGTGCTTTTAATCAGCACCACTTCGTCGCTCGCCGTCGCAGCGGTCGGTACACGCTAGACAAGGATTCCGCCTGCTGCTCCTTCCGACGCTGTCGTCTCCGGGAGGCGCAGCGAGTGACCAGTAAATTTCCATCCTTTCTGGATCCTTTTTCTCATTATGCTCGTTTACCGTACTGCTCGTTTAATTAGGCGCCCTGACTAATGCACGGAAGTTGACAGTTGTTTGCCGGATCCTGTGCTTCCAGCGGCAATGGCCCGTCATTGTTGAAGTCTTACTCCGTGTGATGTGATATATCTCTATCGCTGGCGGGAAAGCTGTACACGTTTATCAGTGTCAAACGACGGTAGCCATCTGTTTGTTCTCCGTAATAAAGAGGATAAAAACTACATAGTTGCAAGAATACTACCATGGCCGTTAAAAACAGATAAACATCCTGATGACGTTGCTGTTTATTTCACCTGTTGCATAGCTTTTGCTTCATCCTATTCCATCTATTGTTGGACAAAATCCTATTTGTTTTTTTTTTGTCGTTCAAAGTATCTCTAAAAAAACACTCCAAACGTCTTATTCGCACCATTTTTGGATCGATTTTGGAATTTGAATTAAATTTATGGAATTTTTGCTTTAAAGTGATTCAAATGTTTAATCGGCACCCAACGTCATCAGACTATCTCAACCTTTCTAATTTACAGTTCGAGTTTTAATAACTCCAAAGCTAGTCCGATGTTCCTCCATTACTAAAAGAACACTTTGGGTAATTTGCATTGCCAATAAAACCTTCTAACAAAGCAAACCCACCATAATCTATACTGAAGCAATACGAAGAAGGAGAAAATTATATTACCTTTCCTGGCCGGCCCCCCGTACATCCGACGGTGCGATGATTTCCAAAGAAAATTAATGGCAAAATCTGGACAGAGGGCAGCAGCACGAGCCTGTCCTAATCAATTAAATCATCCCTCTGCTGGGCAATGTCATAATCCCAGCCTATAAAACCATAAACCGCACCGTAATGCAAGGCGGGAAGGCCTTTGGTTAATAGAATTTATGCTATCCAAAGCTCCCAATCCCAGCAGGCAAATGGCCTTTCTTTGTTGAACTCATTTTCTCGCCGAACTTTAAAGCAGTTTGAGTGCGTTGGAATGAGTTTGTGCGGAATTTTAAACTTTACTTTAAGGCTTCCAATGAGCTTTGCTCCTTTCAAACTACGATGCAATCATCTCTTTCATTGTTTGTAGCAAGACATTTCTATTTTTTTACCATTTTTTAATGCTACTCCATTAACTACATATAGAGGACAAGCAACTCATAGAATAAAAAGCTATACACCCATCAAAAAACCATTTCAACAATTGATTCCAGACGGCGGTGCATCTTGCCACTGCTTTTTCTTCCTTCGAAACGTTCCGTTTCTCAGTTATGGCTTGCGTCTAACGGACCGAATAACGGCGAGGCGACCGGCCACTAAACCGGCGATTGATGATGCCTGCCAAAATGGGATTTATCGCGTAAGCCCACTTAACGCACCCCCGGCACACTTCTTTCGCAGTGACTCCGACCCATTAGGGCGGGACGTGTCGGTGGCACATGAATCATCGCCCAGGAGCATGGGCGAGCGTCGTCTCAACGAGGCCTAAGCCTAACCGTCCCGCATATTACGCAATGTCCTTAATTACCATTTACCAGCGCCCGCCCACCCGGCTACCCTTCATCATTGCAGCCATCTATCTTAGGCCGGAACGATGACCACCACCTACTGCTCTATTGCTTCTCGTCCATCATCTTTCTCAAACTTCCTCCGTTCCAGAGAATAATCACATTTCACCGGTCGAGGACCGGCCCATCCTCAGGGATGATGCCTCTTAACGTATTCCGGTCAGCAGCTGGGCCGGGACGGCGCCGGCACTGGCATGATCAGGTTGCGGTCATAAATTCTTTCAAGTATTTTTGTTGTTTCTTCCTTTCTTCCGACGCTGGTGCCTGGCGTTTGTCTTATCTTGTCCAGCTCTCGTCACCCAACCATTCGCGACCAGTGAACTTCAGCCAGTGAGATAACCGAAGTGTCAAGCATGGCAAGTCCGAGACTGACGACGACATCGACAGCCATGAATCATCCGGGCATGAGCCATTCATGCGGTAGCGGGAAGTGTCGCCCAAGTGTGTCGATAATCGGTCGTAATAAATGATGAAAAAAATATTAATAAACGCCCATCACGAGCCTTCAGCATATAAAAATCGCCATTAGCAAAAACAAAGAATCGAATGGTTCCATTTTAGCGTAGTAGTTGGTTGCATTTGAGCGTAGTAGTTCACTAACAACAAAGCAAGAGATGGAAGCATACAAAAATTATTTGTTTTATACCTCATATCAAATATACTTCACTATACAAGCACACAGGTCACATTAATCATGCCAAGATGTTCCAATATGATAATAATGACAAGATGTTCATCAAAATTGAAGAAAATTTCGATTCGCAATCCAGGGTGACGAAGGATTCCATACAATTTTTGTAGTACTTAATTCGCAAATAAGCGAATAGTAATTCGCAAATAAGATTCACTTTCCAATACTAGCCCACTTTGCAGCATGTAACCTGAACAAAAAGAAATATCGTTCGAGCAGCAGAAACTTGAACGTTTTCACAAATGTTCCGAAATGTAAGCGAATGTTCCGAGCCCTATTGGCTTCAAGGACTCTTTAACAAATCACCGGGCGTCTCCATCGGTATGCGCGGCTTCAACAACTAGGCGCCTCCATCCGTCGATTCATCGTACTATTCCAAACAGACAGACTATTCCTTCCGCTTCCGCCAGCTTCACTCATTTACCACGCCTGCGTCACGCCACATCCCGAACGCACATCAAAGTCTTCCATAATTAATGTGATTAAAGATTTAATTTAAAATCCAAACAGCTCGGGTTTTGTTGAGCAAAACTTGCCAAACGACGGCGACGGTGTCGCCACCGGCAGCGGGCGCTAAAATTAAGAACGTTTGTGTTGCGAGTTTACACTGAAATTACGGCAAACAGAGTGAGGAAACAGATAATCCGAGCGCGGCCACGGTTGCTGTAGCGCGAACGAACCATTCCGACAGGCCGCTACAGCAGTTTCCGCGCCGAAGTGTTGTGAAGGCAAAATCAACCCCAAAAAAGTACGCTGTCACTAACCTGGCTGTGTGCAGGAACATTCTAACTAGCACATCGCTTTCAACACTACCCCGTGAAGCATTGAGCCACAACTCACACAGCTACACTCACACACACGTGCCAGGTTTCCGGTTGTTCTATTTGTGTGTTTTCTGCGATTTTTTCACTTTAAAAATCAATTTGTTTTGTGCTGGTAGTCAGGTTTTTTTTAAATAGATTTATGTTACCTATGTAACGTATGAAACAAACAAATAATAAATTCAAATCTACTATGGACGAAGCTGATGTTGGTCGTAGAATATCTAGCTAATTCAAGACAAATGTTAAATTCCTCATAGGCTCCCTCTTTAAGTTCTTGAACTGAATTTTCCTTCAATATAGCTTAATGAAATTGAAAAAATACAACCAGTCATGTGTGTCAGAATGAAGACAAAGCAATTCGTTCCAATAGAAAACTTTTTTTAAACTTTGATTCACATGTGCAGTTTCCGTCAATTTCAATCATTCCTAGCAAAATCCATCCATTAAAATAAATTCAATACTTTTTTCCAATCGATGCTCTAATGCTTCGTGCCTTATTTTCATAACAAGATCACCTTTCAGGTTTCAATTTCCAAGCCTAATTTTCCTCGAATAACAGCCACGCACAGAAAGTCACAACAAAACACTCTCATAGGTCTACCGTACATCTTGCATCGCGTTTATTTGCTTCGAAAAATCACATGAGAGTTCCAAGAAGTCAACAAACGAAATAGGCATCCCTAAGGCAACAACTACCCACACACTGGAGCAGCCGAACAAAACAACGCGATACTAAAGAGTGGTTTTACTGCTATGCTCGTCACAAATGTTTGGGCTGTTTTTCGTCCTGTGGCGAAATACTAATGGGACGGAATAATCATGAACTTCGAGTGATAGTAAAAAATCGTCCGGAAACATCCAACGGTATTATTCTATATTGCATATTCAATTGTAAAAAAAAATCGCAGCGTACTCCGACAAAAACACTGTGCCTCCGAACAAACCGCTTCCTAAATCAATACCATTTGCCCTCACAGTGCGTTAAAAAGTATCAGACACAAACCATTTTACACGCTCGCATGAACATCCGCGCTAGAAGCGAAAAAAAACCGATCCCTCTCCTCTTTCTCACCACACACACACACACACACACACTTACAAGGAAAAAGGACGTGAAAAAATGGAGATCAATAAAACAAAAACAAATTTCAATTACCCCTAAAAGCTTTGCGGCGAACGGGGCCCGCCATCTTTCGTCGAACCGGTCCCGGCCGACGGCGCTGGCTTACAGAAAATAATAATGTCCCGGAAAAAGTTTTGCCAAAACCGTGCCCGTGCTGGCTATCGCCGGCATCGGCTGGCATTGGGGCAATAAACTGAACGATAAAGCCCGGTAGATCAAACGGACGCGATAGAGCAAGGTAGGCTATGGGTTTTCCTTGGTGAAAGAAAGAAAAGCAAGCCAGCGGCATGTGCCACCCATTAAGACGCTTGCAGAAAGTCCAACTGAGAAATATAGGAGAAAAAAACAATACGAAAGACACAAATCAATCGAAACTAATCCTGAACGCTGCTTATTTTTTCGAGAAAGATAAAAGATGCGATTTGGTATCACCAGGCTGTGACAACAATTTCGTTTTCAAATTCGTGTGATGTTTCCAAAGTTAAATATTTGAAAAGCTTTCTCATTAATAAAGTTATGAGAAAAAAAACGGTTTGCGGAACATAGTTCAATTTTACTAAAATAATAGAAAATAGTTCAAAATAGTAATATGTCTACGACGGATTAGTGCTGATTGAGGTTATTCCAAAATACGGATAAAAAATGTGTTGCAAATGTAACAATAAAATTTATTGCAGGTACTGAAGACGAATAAGAACAATGCATAAGTTCCAATTGTTTAACAATGTGTCTGCTGTAATTGTCAATTGTGACATACATAATAAATCAAGCTGAAATTTATGGCAAACAATTGAATGGAGAAGATGTTTAGCGTCTTGAAACTATCTTCAGATCTTTTTCTGTTATTGCACCATCCATGTTACGAATTAGCTAGCCTAGAGGTTAACGGTTTGTTGGTCCGTTTCAGTTTCATTGAAACTTATTCTAAACAATGCGAAACGCCAAAAGTTAGATAACAATTGCAAATCATCTGTTCCGTTCCATAAGTATGTGTGTGTGTGCCACTTCTACACGTCATTCCAACAACCAACGTACAAAGCGAACATGTACCGATTAAAAACTCGATATCTCGTTTGGCCCATTACGAACACGCGATCAAACCAGAAGGCTGTGGTGAGAGATGCCCGACTCTGCATACTTCAGCAGTCACCCGGGGCAACCCGCTGCATAGGCATGTTCCGCTTCATACCGGCCGTGATGCGTACGTTGCGTTGGCCAGCCTCTCTGCTGCTTTCCCTGGCCGTGCTGCAGGCCCACTCCAACCAGGTGACAGTGATGTACGAACGGCTGCAACAGCTCTCGGGAATAGAAGTGGTCGATGCAGCCAATTTGCGCATCCGAAAGTACAACCGAACGGTGACCGTGCTGGACGGAACGTTCGACTTGTTCCGCGACCTAGACGACCGGTTTATCGTATGTATAAGGAAAGGGCAGTGTTTGCAAACACTCTAAACCGTGCATATTACTTCGCAGTTCACGTTTGAGCTGGCGTACAGCACGCTGGGAAACAATCAGTTCATCCAGTCGCCGTTCCGATTGCCACTGCAGAAAATGTGCAGCTTCCTGAACACCACCTACCGGGACTACCGCGAGTTCTACCGCAGCACGACGAATTTTCCCGACGTTGGGACCTGCCCGTTCCCGGCCCAGCAGTACTACATCAAGAACAAAGTGTTGAGTGCAAAGATTTTCAACGATTACTTCCAGTCGGGTCTATGGAGGATCACGATGCTGGGCTATGACTCGAGCGTGGAAAACATGATAGTATCCGGTGAGCTACTGTTTAGAGTTTCTCGTGAAGGTTTGTTTTAATAAGAAATGGTGCAATCAATACAGCTAGTATACAATAAGCAATGAGCTAAAGTGAAATCGTGAGTTCATTGGAAAAGTAACAAAAAGACATTTAACCGAGCGGAAGTGACGTTAGTGCGAAACAAAACAAACTGAAACAATAAAGAAAAAAAGAGAATAAAGGTTCATTTCAGGTCCACTTCCGAAACAATTTCGGTCAATTTCGAGCATACCAAACGCACTACTGGTATTCTACGGAATCATAAACTTCGTCTCCAAAACAACTTCTTACCTCGCTCGCTCTCTCCCTCTATGAAGGTCCTCTTTAAAGGCCTACGATAAAGCTCCGGAACAGGATGTGAAAGTAGCGACCCAGTTCCTCTCTTCCATCCCCAATACATCCGAATGATAATGCAGGAAACAAAGTAGAGCTTCCCGGTCGAACACACAAACACACAAAAAAAAAACAACAAAATCACCCCAAAATGACGGAAAAGACACTCACGAAAACCTATCGAAACTTTTCCGTGGCGGTACAGAAAAACAATACCCACTGCGGGTCTGCGCGATACCGTCCCCATTCATCATCCATCCCCAGCTCCGGCACAGCGCGATCAATTTTTGCGGGAAAGCCGCCCGATCAAACATCGCCGACGCCATTACCGATTCCGCCCGACCGATAAGCCGCCCGTCCGGATGTGGTTACGCTGAAAGGCTATTGTTTTTCCCATTACCGGATTT